>LBNU01007581.1:0-10566 GCA_014162995.1 Artemisia annua
CGCAAGGTAATCTCTTCATCGTACACATCAATCAAAGCACGGCCCGTCTTTAGGAAACCTCGTCCGAGAATGAGAGGAACCCTTGGATCGGGATCAAAATCGACGACAACAAAATCAGCCAGAAAGTGAAATTTTCCCACATTGACGATAACATCCTCGGCTATGCCTTTAGGACGAGAGGTAGAACGGTCGGCAAGCTCGAGTGTCATGAGTGCCAGACGGAAAACGGCATAAGGCTAATGCTAGCACCTAGATCGGCTAAGGCGAAACATTGAACCATTCAAAATTGCATGGAATTAAGAACTTGCTGGGGTCTTCAAGCTTTTCGGGAAGCTTTTTAAGGAGCACTGCCGAGCAATTCGCATTCAAAGGTGTAGTTGACATTTCATACAATTTATCTTTATTATTCAACAAGTTTTTAAGCATTGATGAAAACTTTGGCATTAACACAACAGCATCAGCAAGACTCAAATCAAAGCGAATGTTTTGAAACATCTTAAAGAACTTTTCCTTCATTATGTCATTTTTATCTTGACGTTTTTGCTCATTAAGATGAAAAGGATATGGAAGACTTGTTTTAACTGGTTCATCTTGTTCAAAAACAATTTTCTCTTTTCCTTTTGAAATATTTGCATTTTCATTTGTCGATTGAACCACCGGAGGTTGGATAGTTTCGGTCCTTCCTTGGTGAATAGGAATTCTCGTATCCGTTGTCACCTCGGTTGCACGGTCTACTACCTTTGAAGGAGGAGTATAAGAGGTAGTTGGAACCGTTGGTTCTTTGTAAGAAACGCCACTGCGTGTTGTGATCGCCTTGACATCGCCCCTCGGGTTAGCGATCGTGTTGCTAGGTAAAGAAGTGGTACCCGAACCCGAGGGTCGATCATTTAAACGCTTGTTTAATTCAGCCATTTGATTAATCAATACATGATTCATTTCCTCTTGTTTTTTAATTTGTGCCTGCTGACTTTGCAAAAAGGTTTGGTTATTTTGATTTTGACGAAGTAATTCTGCTAACAACTCATCCGTGTTTGATTGATTTTGCATAACACCTTGATTCTGGTTAAAAGTTTGCCCACAGGCATTGTTATTAAAACCTTGGCCTTGATTTTGAAAATTACCAAAATTAGCTCCTTGATTTCCAAAATTACCATGATTACTTTGAAAATTCTTGTTTTGATTAAATCCTTGATTTTGATTTTGAAAACCTTGAGTTGCACGACTTTGATTGACTTGATTACCACGGTTTGGCACGTATTGGTTTGAAGTCGGGTTTGTAAAACCTGGTGGTGGTCCAAGAAAGTTAGTTGAACGGTAGCTGAGGAGATTGCGATCTCCTTGGGTTTGGTACGTGTTACCAACCATGTGAGCAGCGTACACATTCTCTTGAGCGAAAGAACCGGTTGTGGGACATTCGAAGTATGAATGGGGACCACCACAAGTTTCGCAACTTGGGTTAACTGCATTAACGGTTTGAAAAGGTTGTTCTTTTTGTTGGATCAAAATCCCAATTTGCTTTGTAAGAGTAGCAATGGCATCAGCATTTTGTTGGGTTCTTGTCATGAATTCCTCGTTGTCTTTGGTACCAGCACTTGATGCTTGCGTTTTGTTTCGTGAAGTTCTTACTCTAGCCTTGTTCTCGATGATGGTGAACACATCTTGGGCATTTCGAGATAACAAATTACCACCTGCAGCAGAATTGAGTGAATCTTGATCAACGGGATTCAAACCATTATAGAAGGTATCGATTTGATGCATTTCATAAAACCCGTGATTAGGACACTTTTCAAGTAACTCTTTGAATCGATCCCAAGCTTCGTTGAATGATTCATCGAAAGCTTATTGAAAACGAAGGATCTGAGAACGAAGATTTGAGGTTTTTGATGGTGGACAGAATTTGTTAAGGAACTTGCTAGCCAAATCATCCCAAGTATGAATCGAATTGGGGGGTTCTTTGTCTAGCCAAGCACGAGCAGCTCCTTTGAGAGAAAAGGAAAACAGTTTCATTTTGACAACATCATGATTGAACCTTATGGTTTCAGCAATATCGGTTAAGTTCCGAATGTGCGCATGAGGATCTTCGTGGTCAAAACCATGAAAGGCCATACCCGAAATAAGATTGATTACACCATGATTGATTTCGAAATTATTTCCTTGAATATCGGGAATCACAATAGCTCGTTTCACACCTTGGAAAGGCGTTTGAAGTTGATCTTAGATGGGACGAGGATCATGAAGAGGTTGGTTACCACCCACCGGCGGGTGTTCTCCATTGTTGTTGTTGTTATTCATCTCGGTGATGAAATCTTGAGGATCACGTAACTCGGGTACGCTCCTTTGCTTTCGTCTACGACGGCTCCGATTAGTAGGCACTTCAAGATAAGAAAACTCGTTCAAGTTAGACTTGGAACGAGTGATCATATAAATCAAAACAAAACAAAGTGTAAAAGAAAGTAGAAAGGAAAATCTTTTTGGTTTTTATAAGTTTATAAAAGAAAAGATAAAATATTTTTGGCTTTTATAGGTTTTATAATTTTTAGTTGTTTTTATGTTTTAGAAAAGCGTTAACTTCTAAAAGAAGGTTCTTCAAAACACAAGTCTCGAACGACGAATGACTTAATCTTAATCAACCGCTCCCCGGCAGCGGCGCCAATTTGATAAAGAGCGGAACTAGGCTAGTGAAAGCAAGAACCACGGGTATCGTTGTCCCAACGAGCGTTGAAATTGATCTAGTCACTCAAGTCGTGAGTTATGTGAGATGAATGGGTTGAAAAGAGTTAAATTTGTTTTAATTATACTACGAAAGGTTTGCACAAAGTTTAAATGAAATAAGAACGATAAGAAAGGAAATAAGTTTAACTGTGAAAGAAAACATGAGACTAAGTGAAGCGAAAAGGAAATAAAAGTTATAAACTAAGAAAGAAAGAAATAAAGAAAATGTTTTTGTTGTTTTGTATTTAATTAACGAAAGAAAATTAAACTAAGTTAAAAAGTTCAAAAGAAAATTCGACAGAGTAACGGAACGAAATAGATAAAAGTAAACTCCACTCGATGAACGATGGAGTGCAAATAAGCCCAGCTCGGCTTTTAGAAATAAACAAGACGCGACAATAAAAGACTAAGACTCGAAAGCTTAAAATAAATAAAATTCTAAACTCGCTACATAATAACAATAAAACTCGCTATGTGACAATGGAAATCATACTCGCTAGACCTAGATGTGATACCAAACTCGCTATCCTATATGAGAACCTAACTCGCTATGCTAAAGAAAAGAAGGAAACTCGCTATGCTAAAGAAACCAAACTCGCTACCATGTGCAAAACCATACTCGCTACACTAAACTAGAAAATGTAAACTCGCTACTATGGGACTAAAACACAAACTCGCTAGACCTGGTGAAAAAGGATACTCGCTAGGGCTTAGCCAAGATGAAACTCGCTAGCCAAAATAAAATAGCATACTCGCTATATAAATAAAACCATACTCGCTACTAAACCCTAAAGGACTCTATACTCGCTATTAAACCCTAAAGACCTACTGGATATATTTTTTTTTTACGTAAACTTTTTATAAAAACTTAATAAAAACTTATTTAAACTCAAGATTAAGCAAGACCAATACTCAAAATAAGCTATAGAAAACACAACTAATCAAAATAAGCAAAACATATTTCTAGGGCTTGTAAATCAAAAGCTAGTTTAGACTCAAAATAAAGATTAAAAAATGGGTTTGGGTACGTATTACCACCATTATTTGCTGCATACACATTCTCTTGGTGAAAGAACTGGTTGTTGGACTTCGAAGGATGAAGGGACCACCACAAGTTTCGCAACTTGGGTTAACTGGCATTAACGGTTTAAAGGGTTGTTCTTTTGTTGGATAAAAATCCAATTTGCTTTGTAAGAGTAGCGATGCATCAGCATTTGATTTTTTTTTTTGGGTTTCTTGTCATGATCCTCGTTGTCTTTGGTACTGCACTAGAGATGCTTGCGTTTTGTTTCGTGAAGTTCTTACTCTTGCCTTGTTCTCGATGATGGTGAACACATCTTGGGCGTTTCGAGATAACAAATTACCACCTGCAGCAGAATTGAGTGAATCTTGATCAACGGGATTCAAACCATTATAGAAGGTATCGATTTGATGCATTTCAGAAAACCCGTGATTAGGACACTTTTCAAGTAACTCTTTGAATCGATCCCAAGCTTCGTTGAATGATTCATCGAAAGCTTGTTGAAAACGAAGGATCTGAGAACGAAGATTTGAGGTTTTTGATGGTGAGCAGAATTTGTTAAGGAACTTGCTAGCCAAATCATCCCAAGTATGAATCGAATTGGGGGGGTTCTTTGTTTAGCCAAGCACGAGCAGCTCCTTTGAGAGAAAAGGAAAACAGTTTCATTTTGACAACATCATGATTGAACTTTATGGTTTCAGCAATATCGGTTAAGTTCCGAATGTGAGCATGAGGATCTTCGTGGTCAAAACCATGAAAGGCCATACCCGAAATAAGATTGATTACGCCGTGATTGATTTCGAAATTATTTCCTTGAATATCGGGAATCACAATAGCTCGTTTCACACCTTGGAAAGGCGTTTGAAGTTGATCTTCGATGGGACGAGGATCATGAAGAGGTTGGTTACCACCCACCGGCGGGTGTTCACCATTGTTTTGTGCACCGTTGTTGTTGTTGTTATTCATCTCGGTGATGAAATCTTGAGGATCACGTAACTCGGGTACGCTCCTTTGCTTTCGTCTACGCCGGCTCTGATTAGTAGGCACTTCAAGATAAGAAAACTCGTTCAAGTTAGACGTGGAACGAGTGATCATATAAATCAAAACAAAACAAAGTGTAAAAGAAAGGAAAAAGGAAAATCTTTTTGGTTTTTATAAGTTTATAAAATAAAAGAAGAGATAAAATATTTTTGGCTTTTATAGGTTTTATAATTTTTAGTTGTTTTTATGTTTAAGAAAAGCGTTAACTTCTAAAAGAAGGTTCTTCAAAACACAAGTCTCGAACGACGAATGACTTAATCTTAATCAACCGCTCCCCGGCAGCGGCGCCATTTTGATAGAGCTGTTTCTTGGCTAGTGAAAGCAAGAACCACGGGTATCGTTGTCCCAACGAGCGTTGAAATTGATCTAGTCACTCAAGTCGTGAGTTATGTGAGATGAATGGTTTAAAAGATGTTGATTTGTTTTAGTTATACTAAGAAAGGTTTGCATAAAGTTTAAATGAAATCAAGAACGATAAGAAAGGAAATACGTTTAACTAGAGTAGAAAACATGAGACTAAGTGAAGCGAAAAAGAAATAAAAGTGATAAACTAAGAAAGAAAGAGATTAAGAAAATGTTTTTGTTGTTTTGTTATTTAATTAACGAAAGAAAATTAAACTAAGTTAAAAGGTTTAAAAGAAAATTGGACAGAGTAACGGTATGAAATCAATAAAAGAAAACTCCACTCGATGAACGATGGAGTGTAAATAAGCCTAGCTCGGCTCAATAAACAAGACACGACAATAAAAGACTAAGACTCGAAAACTAAAAAAAATAAAAATCTAAACTCGCTATGACAAAATTAATTATTAAACTCGCTATACTTAAATGAAAAAGGAAACTCGCTACCCTAAACTCAAAACCATACTCGCTACACTATTATTAGAAACGAAACTCGCTAGACCTATGTGTCCCCAAACTCGCTACCAAACTCGCTAGGGAAAAACAAAACTCGCTAGGGAAAACCTTGGACAAACTCGCTATGGACAAGGAAAAGATACTCGCTATCCTAAATGAGAGACCAAACTCGCTAAGCTCTAGATGAAAAATCAAACTCGCTATGCTAATGAAGAAAAACAAAACTCGCTATGCTAAAACTAGAAATGAAACTCGCTATGGTTTACCCAAGACCAAACTCGCTATTCTAGCCAAGATGAAACTCGCTAGATCAAAAGAAAAAGCATACTCGCTATGTAAAATGGACCATACTCGCTACTAAACCCTAATGGACTCCATACTCGCTAGTAAACCCTAAATACATACTGGACATATTTTTTTACGTAAAACTTTTATAAAAACTTAATAAAAACTTATTTAAACTCAATATTAAGCAAGACCAATACTCAAAATAAGCTATAGAAAACACAACTAATCAAAATAAGCAAAACATATTTCTAGGGCTTGTAAATGAAAAGCTAGTTTAGACTCAAAATAAAGATTAAAAAGCTAAAGATAACAACTTTAAAACTTGTAAATAAGCTAAAACAAATCAAAACAAAAGCTCTCACAAGCTAGCAAAACCCAAATAAGCTCAAGTCATAATCATAAGGCACGAAAATTTCTTTTCATGCAAAGGTGGTGCAAGACTTTTATGAGCTTATATTGAATCAAGATAGAAGTAAGAAGCTTGAATAAGATGAAAAGAAGGTGCAAATAAGCAAGTAAATAAGCAAAGTAAAAGACTTGGACATGAAAATGAAAAGCTTGTATTAAAAACCTTACACTACAACATGGAAATAAACTAATAAAAACTTAAAATCTAAAAACTAACCACCTCAAAAATGAGGTTAAGGGTGGTATTTAAGGACTCCATGGGTGGATTCCTTTTACATCAAGCCCCCCTTAAATTCTTATAAGTTTATGAAATGACACATAAACTTCTTTTACACTACTAAACGACTTTCAAAAAGTAAACTTAAGTCCTTGTAATCTTGAGGAAAGTGTTGACGAGTCTTCAATAAGTCTTCAATGATATAAAAGTGATCACTTGCTCGAATTTGGGAAGCTTATATAAGATAATCATCTTTATTCTTCGATTAAGTATTTCTTTCATATTCTCGAGCCTTTAAGTAATGAAAACTTCGTCACGGGCTTTTCTTGAGTGAATATCAACTTTGACTCGGCTTCTTGACTCTTTTCCACATCTCGTGCTCTTTTTGGGCTTTTAGGTTGCTTTTTGTGATGTTTTAGCAATATCCATACCTGCACAGTCATAAACACAAAAACATGATATCTTTGGCTTTCCGCGTTAGTTTTTGGTCTAAAATAGTCTAATAATGGTGAATAAAAGGTATGTGAATAAGCACATACCACTTCTCTCTATGTTCTAAACTCTCTAACCTTAGATCCAACGATATTTCCATGTAGTATCTCTTAGTGATTTTCTAGGTTCCTCTTAAAGGCGAGATCACGACCTCTCGAAGACTTGCAAGCTTAAGACATGAGTTGCTATAATTCTTCTTCTTCACGAGATCACAAAAGTGTATCTTGTTGTTCTTTCTTCTTTTCAATGGTGTAGTAGATGTGTTGAGCTGTAAAGTGTAAAAGGACGTTGGTTCCTTAAAGTGTGTTGTGCTAGATGTGTTGATCAAGTAGTGGTTACTCCTTTATAAAAGAACTCGGTATCTAGCCTTGTACCAGATAAAGTGTAGGCGACGAAGGTTTGGCTCTACCTCGTAGAAGAGCCCGATATTTACCTTTGTACCGGGTAATGTGTAAGCGACGTTGTGAAGACTTCTCCGCTGGTGAAAGGAGTGCGTGTTGTGTAGTGTTTACGGAACTCTCGAGTTAGGTACTCGGGGAGTGGAATAGAGCAAGGAATGTGTCCATGTAGCCGAACCACTATAAATACTTGNAGATAAAGTGTAGGCGACGAAGGTTTGGCTCTACCTCGTAGAAGAGCCCGATATTTACCTTTGTACCGGGTAATGTGTAAGCGACGTTGTGAAGACTTCTCCGCTGGTGAAAGGAGTGCGTGTTGTGTAGTGTTTACGGAACTCTCGAGTTAGGTACTCGGGGAGTGGAATAGAGCAAGGAATGTGTCCATGTAGCCGAACCACTATAAATACTTGTGTTATGGTTGTGTCTCTCTATCTCTCTCTCTCGTAGTTTAGTTTATGTGCTTTCTATACTATCAATATCCAACGAGTCAAAACTAGATAAGAATAAGTCGATCTAAAAGTTTTAAAATATAACTTTAAATGGTAAAACTATTGAAACCCCCCCCCCCCTCCTAGTTTTCTACATGTATAATTTATTTTATTTACATATTTTATCAGTGTACATAGTTACATATGATTATAAGTTACATAGAAGATGGGATTGTCAAGCTAAACACTATAGAAAAAGGGAAAGGAGTTACACAAGATTAATTATTTTTTGTTGAAAATGGGGTTAGTTTTTTAATTTGAACGATTTTTATATGATTTTGGTGGAATTTAATAAGTTTTGGAACGCTTATAAGTTATGACTATCTTAGTGATATGTTTATTTAAATGTTGGTTGCGTTTTCTTACACGTTGTGTTCGAAATCAATTAAAATGCACGCCTTTTTTTTCATAGAAAGTTACTAGCATGAAATGAATTTTTTTGTTTTTTGTTTTTTAACAAAAACGAGAAGAACCGGATATGTATTGATTTTTCGGTACCGAGTACCGGTACCTGTTCCGAAATCCAGTCCGGTACGGTATCGATACCCCCATTCATGCTCGGGAAAAAACGATACCACCAATCCAGTATGGGTTCGGTATCATGATAACACGGGATTGCGACCACGCAACAGGTTTTACCTCTCAAGGGATCTTGAGAAGCTTGCAATCCCACCAGGCAGTGTACCTGACCGATGTAGTATAGTGTAGTGGTAAGTACGGGGGATTGATCGTTCTCTCACAGGGAATAGTGTTCGTTAGGTATGAAAAACTACTCTAATAGGTCTAAGGATGAGGGATGATTATTTTTGTATTTTTATAATTTTTTAAAGCAAGTAAAATCTCGGGTTTGAAGGATTGGGCGGAATTAGTACTTTGAGAAATAATTCATCTTCACGGGCTTTTCATGAGTAGATTTCTTCTTTTGCTTCTCTTTCAAACTCTTTTCCACATCCCGTGCTCTTTTTGGGTTTTTAGGTTGCTTTTTGTGATGTTTTAGCAATATCCATACCTGCACAGTCATAAACACAAAAACACGATATCTTTGGCTTTGAACGTTAGTTTTTGGTCTAAAATAGTCTAATAATGGTGAATAAAAGATATGTGAATAAGCACATATCAGAAGGTCCAACCCTCTCCCTTGGTGGGAGAGGGTATTTATACTTACAACATATTACTTGCCTCTACTAGGCTGTGGATCGGGCTGACAGTAGGTAAAGACCCGACCCGACTCCACAAATACTAACTAATACTAAAACTACGTATTAACTAATATAATAAATACTATGAGCTATACAATGCTTTAAAGTACTTGGGGTGACCGAATCTTCTATAGGAAAAATGTATTCCTAACAGGTTGTTTCTACCGGTGTGTCCGAGACACTTGTAATTCAACACCTTAAAGAATATTTAACAACAAACCAAAACTTGAACAACTTAAGAAATTTCTTAAACTAGAAGATAATGGTGAAGAAATAGAACAAGAAGAAGAACAATGAGAAGTAGATGAAGCTACAAAAGAAATGTTGCAATCTTGGGTATTGTTGAGTCAACCGGTAAATATACAAAAGATCAACTTGCCCAAAGGTTTGGTCCTATTTATGAGCTTATTCTTTTTAAACACTATGCCGAGTTTTTGAAGTCCATTGAAAATATGATTCTACAAGAAGAAAAATGATCAGTGAAGCCAAAAAACCGGTGACAAGAAAAAACCGAACGAAGAAAATGAAAGTAAGTCTCGATTTAATGTTTTATGACTGTTAGTTTTGTGTTTCTAGTCTTGGGGTCTTTGCACTTTCTGTATTAGTACCCCAAAGCTTATTCGGGATTAACAGCCTTAATTCACTATTATTGTTGTTATTATACTAGTTATAATACCCGTGCACGCACGGGGTTTTTTCAATAAAATTTTTAACATTGGTAGTCTCTCAACAGGAGTAAACATCATTGCACTAAACATGTCATCCTATATATTCCGTATCATTTTTCTCATCAAGCTCTTGGACCATCTTTATTCTCGGGTTTAAGATTACTTGATGGTAATATGTTATTGCATCAAGAACACCCGCAACTTGTTCAAAACCCATATCAGCCATACAATCAGCCTTATCAAGAACATCATAGTTAAGTTGGTTTATAAAAATATAACCCCTCTCTAATTAGAGTCATTAAGACGTCCCGGCATCCCAATGACAACCTTACACCTGTGTCTAAATTTAAACCCTTGTTGCTCAATCAACAACCCACAAACACTCAAAACAACCTTAATACCTAAATAATGAAAAAAGTTAACCGTTATATGCAAATGTCACCATGTGAGTAATGGCTAAACTTTCACAACAATCCTCTTAACTTTTTCCAATGGTAAAAAATGTTCCTTTAGAAACGACATTTTTTTCAATATATAGACTTTAAGACGACTTTTGGTTCAACTCATGTGATTCTATGGTGGCCCAAACTGGATACATGTAACACCTGGTATTTTCCCTAAAACCTAATCCTAGCCAAACTTCTATTTTTAGAGCCTGAAACGTTTTAAAACTTTAAAGCATGTTAAATTGGATTTGAGGAGCGTGAGATATATTAGGAACGAGAATTTATTTCTTGATTTACTCAGCACAACCTAGAAAACTCGAATTTGTTTCA
>LBNU01007581.1:18896-29382 GCA_014162995.1 Artemisia annua
TGTTCGCATTCTCAATATGGTTCCCACAAAGAAGGTTGATAAGACACCATATGAGTTATGGACCGGTAAAGTGCTTAACTTGTCTTATCTAAAGGTCTGGGGCTGTGAGGCGTATGTTAAACGTGACTCTGCTGATAAGCTCCAACAAAGATCTGTTAAATGCATCTTTGTAGGATACCTAAAGAAAACAATGGGTTACTACTTTTATTATCATCCTGAAAACAAAGTGTTTGTTGCAAGGTATGGTGATTTCTTGGAAAAGGAACTCATATCTCAAGAATTCAGTGGGAGAGAATATGATATGGAAGACGATCATGTTGATGCATTACCTTCTGAAAACACTAGTCAACTTCCTGAAGAACCAGATAGTCTCGGTCCTCCACCAGAAGTTGAGGTGGTTCCTATCCGTAGATCCGAAAGGACTATAAGAGCACCTGATCGACTATGTCTTAATGTAGAGTGTGATCAGTCTATACTAGGGGATCTTAATGAACCTACTAGTTATAAGGCTGCCATGAAAAGTCCTGAAAAGGCTAAATGGCAGGTTGCTATGGATGGGGAAATGCAATCCATGCATGATAACGAAGTTTGGACTGAAGTAGACCTTCATCCTGGTGCCAAGGTAGTTGGGAGTAAATGGCTCTACAAGTTAAAAACTGATATGGATGGCATTGTACACACCTATAAGGCCCGTTTGGTAGCTCAAGGGTTTACTCAAACTTTTGGTATTGACTACGAAGAAACTTTTTCTCCTGTAGCCGATATTAGGGCCATTAGGATTCTTATAGCCATAGCTGCATACTATGACTATGAGATTTGGCAAATGGATGTCAACCGCCTTCTTAAATGGTCGCCTAGATGAAGACATCTATATGGTGCAGCCTGAGGGGTATGTCAAACCGTGTATGCAAGCTTCAAAGATCCATTTATGGATTGAAGCAAGCATCACGGCAATGGAATAAAAGATTTGATGAGGAAATCAAAAGATTTGGATTTGCTCAAAATCTTGATGAGCCATGTGTATACCACAAAGCTAGTGGGAGTAATGTAATTTTCCTTATTTTATATGTCGATGACATATTTATCATGGGAAAGGACATTCCAAGTTTGCAGCAAGTCAAGGCATATCTTCGAAAGTGTTTTTCTATGAAAGATTTAGGGGAAGCTGCATTTATTCTGGGAATTAAGATATATCGAGATAGATCTCAGCGATTGATTGGATTAAGCCAAAGTGCTTACATTGATAAAATATTGAAGAGATTCAATATGCAAAATTCTAAAAAGGGATATTTGCCAATGCAAGAACACCATGGCTTGAGTAGCAAATTATGTGCTTCTACACCTGCAGAGGTGAATCGCATGAAGAAGGTTCCTTATGCTTCGACAGTAGGATCTATAATGTATGCGGTGAAAAGCACAAGGCCGGATGTGGCATTTGCTCAAAACTTAACNCGGCAATGGAATAAAAGATTTGATGAGGAAATCAAAAGATTTGGATTTGCTCAAAATCTTGATGAGCCATGTGTATACCACAAAGCTAGTGGGAGTAATGTAATTTTCCTTATTTTATATGTCGATGACATATTGATCATGGGGAAAGACATTCCAAGTTTGCAGCAAGTCAAGGCATATCTTGGAAAGTGTTTTTCTATGAAAGATTTAGGGGAAGCTGCATTTATTCTGGGAATTAAGATATATCGAGATAGATCTCAGCGATTGATTGGATTAAGCCAAAGTGCTTACATTGATAAAATATTGAAGAGATTCAATATGCAAAATTCTAAAAAGGGATATTTGCCAATGCAAGAACACCATGGCTTGAGTAGCAAATTATGTGCTTCTACACCTGCAGAGGTGAATCGCATGAAGAAGGTTCCTTATGCTTCGACAGTAGGATCTATAATGTATGCGGTGAAAAGCACAAGGCCGGATGTGGCATTTGCTCAAAACTTAACCAGTCGATATCAGCAAAATCCAGGTGAAGCTCACTGGACTGCTGTGAAGAATATTCTTAAGTACCTTAGGGCTGCTAAAGATGTATTCTTGGTTTATGGGGGTAATCCAGATCCAAAGGCAGAACTTGATGTTACAGGTTACTGTGATGCATCCTGGCAAGGTGATAAAGATGATACGAAGTCTCAGACGGGATATGTCTTTGTTATTAATGGAGGAGCTGTGGATTGGAGGAGCAAGAAGCAGAGTATATTGGCTATGTCTGCGACAGAAAGTGAGTATGTGGCTGCTTCTGAAGCTGCAATGGAAGCTGTTTGGATTAGGAAGTTTATTTCGGGACTTGGAGTTATGCCCTCGATACAACGACCTATAAAATGTATTGTGACAATTCTGATGCAATCACATTTGCCAACGAGCCTGGACTCATGAGGGGCACCAGACATTTCCCGATCAAATATCACTACGTGCGAGAGCAAGTGGCGATTGGAGAGATCGAGTTACTAAAAGTTCACACAGATGATAACTTAGCTGACCAATTGACGAAAGCTTTACCTGGCACTAAGCTTTACACGCTTGCTGAAGGTATAGGTCTTCGTAAAGCTGATAGTTTCATGCCCATTTGTGATTAGTATTTGGATAAAAGGATGTAATGTACGATTATTAATTTCCAATGAAATAAAGAATGGTTTGTTTATTTACATTGCTTTAATAATATATATCCTTGTTTTTGCATGTTTATATCCATGAATAATTTATTATTCTAAAACTGTTTATTGTTGGTTAATAATATGGGAATATTATTAAGGGAAGACAATTAGGTATTCAATGAATTGGATATTGGACTTATCCCAAACTAAATGATTTGACTTGTCTTAAGTAAATCATAATTAGTTATCCTCAGACTTGAGATGCCAGATAAGTGTCATGAATGTAGTGCATTTCTGTGGAGCAATCTACCGCTATCCGTAACTGGTAGTTATAAGGGTTGTTTTCAGAAGTGTTGCAAAGTTCATGGGTTAGTCTGGTAGTCAAGATAGGATTTGTTCCTTCAAATTTGTTTTGAAGTTTAATACTATGGGCCACTCGTAGAATTGACAAAATGTTTGCGTGGCCACACCCAAATATGTTTTGGTAATTTTGTTCAATTATTTATATATGACAAACTGAATATTAATAAAGATGTATTTCTTTATTAATCAGAGTATTAGTAACAAAAGGATAATAATAACGATGAATCGTTAAGGGTTTTTCAGGAAACTCAGCTCGGTTTGAACTAGGGGCATTGGAGTGTTGCAAGATGCCGACCAATGTCATTTTACAGTTAATATTTAACTAAGTAGGAGCTGTTAAATTATAGTTAATAATTAAAGTGTAAATGTCTAGATCGAACACGGGAGACCTCGGGATTGCACACATTACAAACGAGGAGTTAAAGTTAAATAATAAATATTAAATGTTATGATAACTATTTATCTATTTTAAAACACTAAATGGGACTTAATGATCGTTAGTTCGTTAACGTATGGACTACTAACTATCGTTAAATGCAAACGAAGGAAGGAATTAGATTTGAAAACTAGGAAGCAAGGAAGGATCCGGAAGGCAGACCTTTTTGGGTCTCTTGGGGCCGGTCGACAACAAACCCAAGGGGGGATTTCCCCTTGACTAACGTTGTCCAAAGTTTCAATTAGTAATATTAAAGAAACCCAAGGTTATTTGTTTTTCACCTCTTGTACCTCATAACCCTAAATTAGGTTCTCTTTCTGTTTCTCCTTGGTCAAAACCGATGGGACCAAACACCCCTAAGGGTTTGGGGATCGATTTTCATCAAGAAAAAATTACGTGTTTTGTTACTTGCATAAACCTTTTATTCAATTGAGTTTGTGTGTACAAGAACGAGGTAATTACTCACTATAGTAATTATCAAGAGATCGTTAAACAAAAAGGTAAGGGGTTTAACATTGATCTACATAAACCCTAATTAGGGTTCTTCACTTGTTCAATCCTTAATCAAGAATTGCTTGAGGTACGTTTTCGATTTATGTTTTAGTTAATTTTTACTTGTTATACTCGATCCTATGCTTCCGCTATTATGTGCTACTTTGTATTAGTTATTATATGATTTTCATGTTACTAAAATTCTAACAGCTTGTAGAGTATATAATCCATTTTTTACTCGAGACCACAATAATAAGAGGAAAATGCTACATCCACTCACAAATCTCCATCTTTGATGTTAGTGGCAGAGTTTACTCAAGTAATCATAGTTCATCTTTATTGCTTTGCGAGGCTTTGTATTTTTTGTAATTGTTGTGAGCATGTAATCTTGCATGCTACTTCTCGACAGAAATAAACCTCAAGGACCAAACGTATTCTTTAGAAACATAATAACCGAATAACGGTTAGTTAGTTATGGTAGTTAAAATGGTTAGTAGGTATAACGGTTATAAAAACCGAATGGTTGTGTTGTTTGACTTGTACCTATTCGAACAAACAGAAACAACACAACTTTATGTGAACAGTCACGATGGTTCAATAGAAACCATTCGTTTAGTATATATATGCACATACTTGTAACATTACAATGGTTAGAAGATTTATAAAAGTTATCTAGTATTTACGCTTTGCAATTTCATTCGAATCTCTCAACTTTGGGACCAACATTTGGCATCAAGAGCCAACGTTTGTTTCACAAAACCAAAACACAAAAAAACCTATCGAGACAAAACAAACACCAAAGAAAGCACACACTGAAACCATTTCGTTTCAGGAACAAAAACAAGGAAGAACGTGACGTATAATCAAAAACATACGTTGCCTGGATAACTTAGACGCAAGGAAGTAGTGCACGACCGTACTTGTGTAGAAATTGCAATCGACAAGGCTCCAAACGAAGTGGTGACTTGCGGGTTTGTGTTGGCTTGATTCTGAACGCGACAAAGAACAAACACAACTTTGATACATGTTGGCTTTCAAAATCATACAACAAAACCAAGGCCTCTTTGTTGCGACAAAGGTGGAGAAGAAGACCCAAGTTTGCAATATAACGCAAACGTTGGATAGGAAGAGACGTTGCTTTGGATTAAGAAAAAGTATACCGAATAGAGAAAACAATCGAGATTGTTTTTGGAACACGCTCACAATACAAAAGGAACAACGACAAGGACAAACAGATCATTTGTTCGCAAGGGTACCGACGTGCATTCTTATAGGTTGTTGTAAATACGGTGTGGAACAAGAAGAGTATTGTAGAATGCGTACAAGCAACGAGGATAACAAGGTTTGACAAATTGTTTGCCTTGTTGAAGACACTGCCATCGCAGCAGTAGGAAAAGAAAACAAGCAACCCGCTTGCTTCTTTTGAAGGAAATACCGAGAGTATTTTTGAGATACTCTTGCGTGTTTTTTTTTCGGAGACTTGAAGGAATACCGAGAAAAAAAAAACAAAAACCTTTGAAAGTTTTTTACGAGGACTTTTTGAAGTTTTTTGTTCTGAAAATCTCACCGAAAACTTGAGAGTTTTTGGAGACAAAGCCGAGACAAACAAAAGTTGTCTAGGGCACATTTTCTTGCAAGTCGACACGAAAAGGAAAGACAACGTGGTACAAGGAGTGGTATATCAAAAGTGTACGCGAATTGATTTGAAGAACAAGGGAAAAGAAAAGAAAAGTTGGTATATCCGAATACCGACACCAAGGGTAATACGCGTGTGACAAACACACAAGGTCACAAAATCTCAAACTATTGGATTTCTTTTCATATTTATAGTATAGATACTTAGTTTATACTATTAGAAATCCATATTACTTTATATTAGGATTCCCGGATAACTATTTCTGTTCCCGTAGTATTAAGTGATACCACACTAGTTAGAAATTCCCACACACATAGAAGGTGAAGATTATAAACATTTCCAAAATGCCTATTGACGATGCGAATAACAATAACACCATAGTGAAACCCATAACACCCATTGCACAATACCAATGCCCCAAACTTAAAACCACAAACTATACGGTATGGGCAATCCAAATTAAGGTCATACTAGAAGCACATGAATTATGGGAAACTATAGAACCTAAGGAAAATACGCAAGTAGAAGATAAGAAGGACAAGGCAACACTTGCCCTCTTATATCAAGCATTGATGAAAGATGTAATTTTACAAGTAGCAAGTTGCAAAACGGCAAAAGAATTATGGGAATCATTGAAAAAGAGAAACGTTGGAGAAGAAAGGGTGCAACAAGCACGCTTACAATCATTAATGATTGGATTTCAGACCCTTCAGATGAAGGAGGATGAAAGTGTGGATGCATTTACAGCCAAATTAAAAGGCTATGCCACGAAGGCAACAGAATTAGGAAAGATTTTGGATGAATCACTATTAGTACGAAAACTATTAGGCTCCACACCAGATAGGTTCATTCAAATTGTAGCATCCATAGAACAGAAAAATGATCTTGATAACATTACGTTAGATGAGATCGCTGGAAGACTTAAGGCATTCGAGGAAAGGATAAAGCTCTGAAAGGGAGGACAAGTAGAAAGCCAGGACAATTTATTATTCGCACAAGGCGAACACTCTAAGAAAGGAAAACGTTTTTTCAAACGCGGTGTTAGATCAAACTAATCACAAGGAAACTGGCAGAATAAGGGAATTAGAAACAACTCGAATAGAGGAAACTCGTCTCACAAAGATAAATCTAATAAGGATAGACAAGGGTGGGATACGAGTAAGATGAAGTGCTACAACTGTGGAATACTAGGACACATTAAGAATGAGTGTAGGAAACCATCAACAAATCACGAACAATCAAACCTTATCTTAGAAGACGATGAACCATCACGATTAATGGCTACACACGAAACAGAAGAAGTTTTGTTGAACAAAGGTCAAATACAACCCAAAAATATGCTGCAAAAGATGCTAGTATATGGTATTTAGATAATGGTGCAAGTAACCATATGACCGGAACAAAGAGTCATTTTAAGATATTAACGAAAGCATCACTGGACGCGTTCGTTTTGGAGATGGATCGTATGTAGAGATAAAGGGCAGAGGTTCAATATTGTTAGGATGTAGGAACCAACAACAAAAGATAGTTTCGGACGTTTACTACATTCCAAACCTCAAAAGCAACATACTTAGTCTAGGACAACTTACTGAAATAGGTTGCAAGATCATCATGGATGAAAATAAACTGACTTTGTATGATAAGAATACTACCTTGTTGATGAAAATAGAACAATCTAAGAATCGACTTTACAGTATCAAACTACACATTCAGGCACCTATATGTCTTTTAGCAAACGTAGATAACCAAGCATGGTTATGGCATGCTAGATTAGGTCATCTGAACTTTGACGCTTTAGATAAGATGAAAAGAAAAGGTCTAGTAGAAGGAATATCGAGGATAAAACATGCAGGACAGATATGTGATGCATGTTTATTAGGAAAACACATTAGAACACCATTTCCAAACAAAGCTAAATTCAGATCTAAGAACCCATTGGACTTGGTATATGGAGATCTTTGTGGTCCCATAAGCCCAGCCACACATTCGGGAAAGAAGCTCATTTTCTTGTTATTTGATGACTGTACACGTTTCATGTGGGTCTACTTTCTCACATCGAAAGATCATGCATTCAACACATTCAAGGAATGTATGCAAAAGGTTGAAATGGAGTTGAAAATAAAGGTAAAGATGCTAAGAACAGATAGAGGAGGTGAATTTACATCAAATGAATTCACCAAGTACTGTAAAGAGAATGGTATAGCAAGAAAGTTGACAGCACCATACTCACCATAACAAAATGGTGTAGTGGAAAGAAAGAATAGGATAGTTTTATCAACTACTAGGAGTATGATGAAAGCAATGAAGTTACCCTTAACTTTTTAGGCGGAAGCAGTTAGACACGCCATTTACATACTCAACAGGGTACCTTTGAAGGCCCTGGAAGATAAAACACCATATGAAGCCCTCTACAACAGAAAACCAAATCTGGAATACCTAAGGATATTCGGATGCACAGCTTATGCTAAGATAACAATACCTTACTTGAAGAAGTTAGATGATAGAAGCATACCGATGATTTACTTAGGAATAGAGGAAGGATCAAAAGCATGTAGGCTTTATGATCCAATAGAGAAGAAGAAACATGTTAGTAGGGACGTAAAGTTTATGGAAACAAAACCGTGGGATTGGGATAAGAGTGGAGAGGATACAAGTTCACAAGACACATTTTGGGCTAGTTTTGTGGCAGATGAAGTTGACAATGAGAATCCTGTACCCGTCAACTTAGACAACAATGACAATGTGTATCAAATACCGGATCCAACATCAGATCCAGACTCACCAATCAAACCACCAACATACAACTATGCCCCTAACTCAGAAGATGAAGTAGAAGCTACTTTTAGTTCTTTAGGTAGCTCAAGTCAAAGATATGATCATAGCCCAGTTCGAGGTTTAAAAGATTTAGCACAAATCTATGAAACTGCACAACATGTAGAAGCACCGAGCTTATACTTCACAGAAGAAGAACCTCAAAATTATAAGGAAGCATCAAAAGATAAGAAATGGATTGAGGCCATGGAAGAAGAATTGGATTCAATAAATAAGAATCACAAATGGACCCTCACAACATTGCCAGAAAATCAGAAGGCAATAGGACTTAAATGGGTCTTTAACACCAAAAGGGATGCTGAAGGAAAGATCATCAGATATAAGGCAAGATTAGTAGCAAAAGGATATGTACAAGAACAAGGAATAGACTTCGATGAAGTATTCGCACCAGTTGCTAGGATAGAGACAGTTCGTTTGATATTAGCACTAGCAGCATATTATGGTTGGCAAGTACACCACTTAGACGTAAAATCAGCATTTTTACATGGAGAATTGAAGGAAGAAGTCTATGTTACACAACCCGAAGGTTTCATTCAACAAGGAAACTCAGGGAAAGTCTATAAGCTGACTAAAGCTTTGTATGGCTTAAGACAAGCATCCAGAGCTTGGAACGTGAAGCTTGATCAAACCTTGAAGTCATTAGGCTTTAAGAAATGCAATCTCGAACAAGCAATCTATACGAAGAGAAGCAAGACTTCTACACTTATAGTTGGAGTATATGTAGATGATTTGATAATCACAGGCACTCCAAAGAAAGAAATAGACTTGTTCAAATCCTAGATGAAAGACAAGTTTGAAATGAGCGACTTAGGGTTGCTAGCTTATTACCTTGGGATAGAAGTTACACAAACAGGAAGAGAGATTACAATCAAGCAAACAGGATATATTAACAAGATCTTGAAAGAAACAAATATGACGGACAGTAATTGTACGAAGATCCCGATGGATCCCGGCGCTAAGTTGGTCAAGGCGGAAGATGGAAACCCAATTGACGCAACTTACTACCGTAGTTTAATTGGAAGCCTTAGGTACTTACTGCACACAAGACCAGATCTTAGTTACTCAATCGGACTACTTAGTAGATTCATGCAAGACCCGAAGGATCACCATCTGAAGGCAGTAAAACAAGTAATCCGATACATCAAAGGAACAAAGGAACATGGAATTATATACAAGAAAGAAGGTGGCTGCAAGATCACAGGTTACAGCGACAGTAGTTATGGAATCAACACCGATCAAGGAAAAGGAACTACTGGCATAGTATTTTACTTTGGAGAGTCACCTATCACTTGGTGTACTCAGAAACAACCTACAGTAGCACTATCATCATGTGAATCAGAATTCATGGCGGCTACTGCAGCAGCATGTCAAGCTTTATGGTTAAAACGTTTACTTAGTGAATTAATTGGATTGGAAGAAAAAAGGATAACGCTTAGAGTTGACAACGTATCAGCTATAACACTCGTGAAGAACCCAGTATTTCATGGAAGCAGCAAGCACATTGACATGCGCTATCATTTCATTCGTGAATGCGTAGAGAATGGTCATATCAAGGTGGAAGACGTAAGTGGAGAACTACAGCGAGCAAACATTTTAACAAAGGCCTTACCAAGACTCAAGTTTGCAACTGTGACAACCGTAATTTTAGCGGGTTAGTTTGACTAATAGTTTCGACCATTTGACTTTGTTTGGTGTGAATTAAGTGTTTATGTGGAGTATATGTGTGAGATATGTATAATATATTTATGATAAGTATGAATGTGGCACTAAATCCCTGTTTGTGTGAGGTTGTTATTATGATTTGAGGAGTATTGATTTTGGGTAAGTTCATTTTGACCGCCTTTGTGGTGTAAAAATGACTTGTGTAGTTTTGGTGTTTCGTGGTTTTTGCGTAACAAGTCTTCGTTCAAGTGTTTGAACGTTAGTAAGTTACGAGAAGAGTGTTTTCATGAGTTGTGTTTATAAAGAATGTGGAAATCTATTTTTGGAAACTTTGTTTTGAAAATGATTATTTTCCGGATTGTCGTAAAATTAAGGTTTATCACGAATGACGTTAGGTTTCGTTATGGGAATACATAAAATATGAAAAGTATGGGGTTTTGAGTGTAATAAATAAATTTAATAAAA
>LBNU01007583.1:2406-32222 GCA_014162995.1 Artemisia annua
AGTACTGCTATTGATCAAAGTACTGCTCGTTGATAAGTCAAAGTACTGCTTGAAGATAAAGACTGAAGATATTAGATTAGAATATTATGTAATCTAGAATATTCTATAGTTAGGGATTGTATACTTGTCGTTCAAGTATTGTAACCGACTAGGGTTTTCCTTGTGCCTATAAAAGGATCCCTAAGTCATTATTAGAGATAAGAGTTTTAGAGATATAGAAAAGCTAAAGTTCGATATAAGCTTTATTTAGGGTTGTTTGTGTTGTGAATCTGTATAAGTTAACAGGTTCAAAGGTTAATATAAAGTTTGAAGTTGTTTTAATTCTTCTTAGCTTTGTTAAGTAATTCCGCATACTTAATAGAGTAATTCAGTGTTTCATTGTTAGTAGATTAGGATTTATCCAAGGCTACTAAACCCTTAACAAGCTATATAATAGTTTGGTCAGAGTATATCGATCCAACAGGAGTCTTTCATAAGAAATCCAAAACCTCAAAGTGTTAACAAAAAGTTTTATACTCATAAACACTTTGAGAGATTTTCAATGATTTGGTTCAAAGGCATCAATAGGATAGTTATGGAGTTACAAGGTGACTAAGGATAGGAATAACCGTCCTATGATCTGCCAGAACCGGAGGGATCTACCCAAGGACATCACCAATAGTTAGAAATTAGAAGTCCTTAGGTATGATATAACAAAAGGAGAAGAGAATGAAAGGAGAAAGAAGGGGTTGAAGAATTAAAAAGAAAATGAATGAAAAGGGTGAAAAGAAATAGCCCTTCATTTTATCAACCTTAGGACAGACACCGGGTTCAATTCATATGCTACTGGTCGTTGCTAAGACGACACCGGTATTGAAGATAAAGACGTCATGGACCCAGTGACGCAATGCACCTAAACCTTCTTAGCCACTCAGGGATCTCTCAAAAGATGTTTGTTTCATTCTCACGGGGAACCAGTGTAATCTATCGATCGTCTATTAGAGATGGTTGATATTGAAACAGGAGGCCCTCTGCTCCATGCCTCCGCATAGGAAACCAAATGTGCACTAATCGAGTCTAGAGCCACGAGATAACATAAAAGATCTCTTAGGAACACACAATACTTCTACACTAAGTGTCTTGCATCATTGGACACTAAGTGCAAATTATCGAGTCCTTCGCAGATCTTAGCAATCTGCCTTGAACGTTTATGAGGGATTTACTTATGTATTTCTCGAATGATTGAACGAAAATCCTGCCAGGGTCAACATCAAACAGCCCTGACAGCAGGTCACTTCGGTGATTCCTTGTGGATTACACTTAGTGTGTTCGATGGTTTCAAACGGTCTACAGTCGTGGGGTGATCTCCAGCGACTCACCTAATCGTGGGTGTATGTATGTATGTCTGTATAAGCCCTCTAGGGGGTATCCGATTAGGAACGGCCTTGGTAAGGATTAGAAGGAGTCTTCACATTATGCTGTTGACAAATTCTAATTCCGAACCTGTAAGTACCGGATGTATTATTGCTAACTGTTTCAATGCAGGTACAACCACCATCCTGAACACCAGCTTCCACATGCTCATACTTGCATCTCAACAAATATGAAAGCTCTCATGAAAGATCGAAGCAACATTTAAGTCAAAGATAGATTCCATGCCAAAAGAATCTACAAAATGATAAGACAACGATCTAAAGCAAAGCAACGTTCAAAGAAGGATTCTACGTCAACACTAAGAATCTTCATCAATAAAAAGAGAGCTACTCACGAATGAAAGTTTCAAATGTCAAAGATGTATGAGCATGTCGGAAAGATGCAGATCCACTGGAGTCTAAGAGAGTGACGAATGGCAGATTACGACATCAACTGATCACTATCACATCATCAAAGATAAAGAACAAAGAGCGATGAATCATTTCTACTTACTATTTTTTTAAGACGTCTGAAGCTATAAAAGTCAACAACTAAAAGTCGGAAGACAAAGATGTCAAGCAACCTCAAATGACTGTGACGAATATCACTCCTTCATAACCGATCCTTAGGGGGAGATTGTTAGGACCTAAGTTTATCAACGTTTATCAAGTCTCGGTTATTTCAGAACATGTAATAGGTTGCTAGTTTGCTTAAGTTATTCATGTAATCATTTAGAGTCCAAGAAACGTCCAATGGGCCTAGAAGCCCACGAATAGAGAATATAGGGAAGAGAGAAGTGTTGCCCTACTCTTCACCTATAAATAGGACTCTTATGTTATCATGTAACTTGTTGGTTATTTCAATATCATAAAGAAACTCTTGCACTTTTATTCTTCTTATTTGATCTAATCAACCAAACTCTATTTCTCATCTTATTTCTATCAAATCAATACTTGTGTTTACAATATGGTGACCTAACAAGATTAATAGAGTGGGTGTTCTTAGTTCTTCGTTGACTTTTCACCATTTCTTTACACGAAATTCCGACTTTTCTTTCCGGCAACATTTCCGACCATCGTTTTCAGGCATCTTTTTGACCACTTTCTCTTCATTTTGATCCATTTACTTAGGTAAAACTGCTTCAGCAACATATGTACTATCATAAAATTCTCAACTTTTGTATTTAGGCCATAATACAAAGCAGTTTATAAGGAATCTTTTAGGATAAAAACGAAACCCAAATAACGAGACAGTGAACATATGGCTATCCTAAAAAAACGAGACCAGAAATGAATTATGACCAAAACCCACTAAAGCAAAATACGACTGACAAAGGTTGATACATAAAGTTGTTATGAAAAACTGCACCACTTTAAACTTTAAAGATAACAAAAGTTTCAGATCCACAAAAAGTGGGTACAACAGCTTCAAAACGGATTTGACAACAAAAAGGTACGATTTTGACGAGATAACATCACAAAAATCAACAAAGTAAAAACCTTGGCTCCGATGCCACTTGATAGGTCGTAGTTTATGTTGATTTATGGATTCAGGAGGTTGGGTAACATGGAAGAAGATGACCTCCATGGTTAGTGAGAGAAAGTAGAGAGAGAAGGGAAATACTAGGTGTTTTATTGAATGAAAGAAAATGATAAGTTACACACACTAGTCTCACCCCTCCATGGAAGTATGGAGGGGGTATTAATAGACTAACAAACACATAACTTTACAATAATGACGCTTCTAGTCCATGTGTTTGTGCCTTTCAAGATAGCTAATGTAATCCCGTAAATGTCGTCCCATTTACGTGTTAGGATTATAAACTCTGATCCTAACAGTAACTATAAATACCCCTCACCTTGCAAGGGTGAGGGTTGGACCTTTCACATAGTTAATCTAATATTTCATGTGTTTCTCTCTCTAAAGGCTCCCAACCTCTCATCTTTCTCTCTCTAGATTTCTTGCACTATTCGATCCATACAAATCACAAGAACCATACGAGTTTATGTTTATGTGTATCCTACAATGATTCACATAAGCACTTCATAGTTTTCACCACTATTATAAGAATTGGTAAAATACTCAAACACAGCTTATCACCCCAATTTATTAAAACATGAGCAGATTCAAACACTATCATATTGAGTTCATTACGACTGGTTCAATACTTACAGTTACCACATATACTAAGGCCACGTTTGGAATTGCTCACCACTGGTTCATAAGTCTAGCTGCAGCAATAAAATACTGAAATAATCTATCTTATGCTTCTATAATATGTTATCATTAGTTTCTGTCATTTTCTAGTTGTAAGTTGGGAGCATAAACACACTTTTAAGAGTTTTGACATCGGTAAAAAACTTATGCTCATCACTTTATTTAACCTCTTTATCAAAAGCTGCTTCACATAAGCACTTTCAGCCTATATAATCACAGTTTCTCAAACACCAAAAAATTAAGCTTATCAACTTATTGCGTTTAATACATCAGAAAACCCAAACATTATCCCATACATATATTGTCTTTGATAGCGAATAAAGCACTTAGCTTATCAAAAGATTTTGATGTTGTTGCTTATTAGCTTATACCATCCATAAGCTCTTATAGGCATAACTTCAGTAACTAGTAACAATCACAAACTGATAACATATAACACGTATCTCAACTTACGACAAACATTAACACTATCATTTTCAGTACGAATTACAGCTTCAACATAAAAAATCACATTCACATTAACTATGACATATATACGACCTACATGTATCTCAGCTCACAATAATCGCGGAAAATAACATAGCAGTAGCATCGATAAAATTAAGCAAATTAAATTAAGTTATCTAACCTTTAAATCGCCGTCAAAAAAGCTAACTGTCAACAATCGTCAATAAGCTAACCGTCATTAGCCGTCAATAAGCTAATCGTCTAATCGTGCTTATTATCACTAACCGTCGAATCTATGTATTATGCCTAAATGAATTTCTGAAACCCTAAATGAACTAATGTAACGAATTATGAGCGAGATTGAATTTAATGAGTTGATGGAACAGTTAATTGAGTAATGAATTTTAAGACTTTCATTGGAACAGTGAGGGAGAGCTTAGCAGTGAGTTGAGTATATGAGAGATTGAATTTTAGGGATTTTTATATGAGTTTGATAACTTTTTATTTATTTATTTATTTTAGAATGTGTAAAAATGATCAAGTTGGTTATAATGAAGGACTACACATGTAAAGCGGATATATTAGAAGAATAAAAGTTGTAACTTTGAATGAAAGTCCAAACATTTTTTTTTTTTGCTTAAACTCACATGATTATGTGTGGACAATTTATTTGCCACAAGTGTGGTAAATTCAGAAAAACTTTACACGTTTATAAAGTGTGGAGATATAAATGTGCACATTCAGTTTTTTTCTTTTCTTTTGTAGTGTATGATATATAACAAGTGCGACAACAACTTTTTGTTTGTGTCGGGCTTTGTGTTGATCCCAGTTGAGCAAACGATCTAGTATAGAAGCTGACTTTAATAGAAACTTATATAATACGCGGAATATATTATATAACTTAAGATGAACACAAGAACAATGAATATCACACTAAACACTTCAATATATTGATTATACGAGCACTCTTACAATGCTAGGGTTTAACAACCTTGAAGTGAATTCGACTTTTCTAATACACGTACATTCTCTAACCCTAGGGATCTCCTTTTATAGACAAGGAACCCTACACGGTTTACAAAGACTTCTTACACACACAAACGATATTCTAAACCTATAGAATATTTAATACAATCATTAACATAAATACATGACTCAATACTATAATTAACTCTGAGCAGCAGAGTTCTTCAATATGAGCAGCAGAGTCACAATTCCAGCAGCAGAGTCAGTCAGCAGCAGATTGATCTTATTAGAAGCAGAGTTACTTAAAACCCAACAATCCTCCCCTAAACTTGATATTTACCTCCTAAATCATCAAGTTTCTTATAAGCACGAATAACCACCAAGAGGATGCTTCCAAACACTTACCCCTTAACTTCACCACTATCAACAAGTATCTTCTCATATTTGGTGACTAAGTTATAAGCCTGTTCATCAAACTCATACTGCAAATGAAGCATCTTAGGCTTCAACATCTGGAAAATGATTGCTGTGTGATTGTTAAGCACTGGATAATTCTTCTCAGCAAGCATAAAGATGACTGTCCCTCCAACAGTTAAAGAATGAACACCACAAGACTGATACAAATACCATTTTTGAACAATTCCAGACTTGAGTGCTTTCCATTCAAAATCACCATCATTAGGTTCAAACATAAGCTTTAACCTGTAATAGTTTATCAATTCATTTCCATCTTCTGGTCTTGCTGCTCCATACTTCTCTTTATAAAGCCTCCAGAGATCACATACATCACTTCTATCCATATGGTACATCATGTGCTCAAATGATAGAAAGTGAGTCCATGTACCATTAGTTCTTTCAAAAGCCCACATAATTCTTTTCTTGCTTCCATAATCCCTAAGTCCCACTATGTATGATACAATTGGATGTTTAACATCTAGAGGTGTAGGATTTAAGAGATCTGGTTCTTTGTGTGGTGAAAGAAAAGTAAGAGTCATCACTCTTTGCCTGTCAGCCTCATCTCCAGTACTTTCTCCCTTATTCAGTCCAGAACCACCAGCACCATCAACCTTTCTCTTTTTCCTTGCAAATGTTTTCTGAATAGTTCCTCTCTTCTTGCTTTCATCAGAGAGAACAGGTTTGATGTTAGATGTATTCTTCTCTTGTTCTGCATCATTAGGCTTAGCAGCACTCTCAACCTCTTTAATCTTCTTAGGCTCACCAGTAGACTTATCACCTCTGAGTTTTCTGTTCATTTTAGCTATAATCTCTTCATCTTCTTTAGAACCTATAGCAATGATCCTATCACACTCAGTTCTGGCATGGTGATACATTTCATCAATTTGAGAGTCAGTCTTTTCCCTTAGAACAGCCATTTTAAATTTCTTAACTTTGTTAAGATATTTCTCCTTATTTCTTCTTTGCTGTAAAGGTGTTGGCCCTTTGAGAATCTTTTTCTTCTTTCTAGCAGCAGCAACTTCCTTCCTCTTCTTATCAGTAACAGTGTTTAACCAAGCTTTGACATCAAAAGTAGGAACTTCTTGCTCCTCAATCTTCACCAGCTTACTAAACTCAATGTCAACCTCAGTCTTAATCAAAACATCCTCCCATGCTTCATAAGCTTTAAGATCATTTGCAACCTTTTCAGCTTGAAGTCTTTCTGCTTCCTCAAGCTCTAAGTATTCTTGTTGTTGAAGTTTTAAAGCTTCTCCTCTATCAAGTTTCTCAAGCAAATCCTTAGGCCAAAATTCAGGTGGAATCTGAGAATAATCCACTTCTTCATCACTTGAATCAACTTCAGGTTTCTCTTCCATCTTTCCTTTACCTTTGTCAGAACTTGAAGCTATAGACTTTGCTTTCTTGATAGGAGCAGAAGGTTCTCTGATAGACACCCCTTTTGTTGGTAGCTTAGAAACATGAATAGGTTGAGTGAATGATGTTGGTTGTGTTGTAGGGATTTCTGTAGGTGGTTGTGGTTGTGATTGTTGTTGTTGGTCTGTTATCTTTGCTAATTTAATCATTGCCTCAGCAGCAGCTTTGTCACTAGAACCAATAGCAGATCCTTGTGCATCTGCAGAATCATCTTTTCGTTTAGCAGTAGAATCAGCAATATTGTCTTTATCAGCAGCAGAGTGTTCAACAACAGATTCATGAGCAGCAGAGTGCTCAATAACAGTTTCTTCATTTACTACACTCTGATCAACAACACTAGGAACAGCAGTTTCTGGAGCAGCAGAGTTACCAGCAGCAGATTCTGGAGCAGCAGAGTTACCAGCAGCAGATTCTGGAGCAGCAGAGTTACCAGCAGCAGATTGAATCACAGCATCACCAAAATCCTTTAAAGCCCCACTCATCAACTCTGTAGCCTTCACAAGTTGTTCAGGTTCCAAGTTTTTGAGTTTATCCACTACAGACTCTGAAGTTTCCACAATCTTATCCAATACAGCCTCATGCCCTTCTCTGTCAGCATCCACATAATTTTCAACATTTTCACCATCACCACCACTATCAACCTCCATATCAAGACCATCATCAGCAACATTTTCTTCCAGAATTTCATCCTCCCCTGTTTTCTCCAAATCATTCCTCCCCTGTTTGGAAGCATCCATTTCCATATCAGTAGGTTGAGAAGAGGATCCTATGTGCTTTGAAGGTCTGATGTGCGTTTTTGCTAGTGCAAGTTTTAAATTTATAAAAGTGAATTACCAAATCTAGAAACAACATATACGAGCAAGTATACTCGTCCGTTATAGCAAGATATGATGGTAAGTCGGGATCGTTCGCAGGGATTTGTGAGTGAATCAAAAATTAGTCTATAAGTACTTATCTAAACGTGAGCAAATAAAGTAATAAGAAAATTCAATAAATTAAAAACTACACTTATTTAGACTAGTTTTCTACTTTAATGACACATGTGATTGTGATAACTCTTGAGAACATGTTGGTTGTGATAATTAGATGGTAATCTAATCTATTGTTTTTATAAGTTAAACCTGGCCAAGATTTTAGTTCATAAAAACAAGCTTTAAGTATAAACCAATCAATTCAAGATCTATCCAAGGTTCATAAGGTATGGTGTCCTTAAACACAAGAATAAACTCTTATTATAAATCAAATACTCATTAGAAATGGTCATTACAAAAGGTCTCCTTTTCATAGACAAAAAGGTTACAATGGCTCATAAACATCTAGCCTTTCGTTATTTGGAGCTATTATCCAACTAGAGTTTACAAAAAATCCGATTTGATGTTATAAAAGCTTTCTCATTACAATCATACTTCTCGTTTCTTTGTTGAGTTAAGAATTAAGATCTAAGAACTAACTAGTCCATAAGCAAACGGCTTTTGGTAAAGACTACTCAAATCCGTTGATAGCTGATGATTTGCTAAAAATCATATGGTTATCAATGTATCATGGTTTACTTAACGTAAACATTGGCTACTCCAGAGTTAATGGCTTTGGTAAAGAGACATCAAAATCCATTAATTTTCAATGATTCACCTCTCACAGGAGTTTACACACCTGGAAGTGATGAGAATAGTATGAAACTAAATATGTTGCTGATAAAGATTGCAGGTACTGTATGCTGATGATAACAAAACAATGAGTGTATTTTTCAAAGAAGACAACCTTTCCTTGAAGATAAAGTTTACACAAAGGAAACTTGAAATCAAACAAGTAGAATTCAAGTTAGGGGAGGATTGTTGGGATATAAAGATCAAAGTACTGCTGGACAATCAAAGTGCTGCTGAAGTATTAAAGTCAAAGTACTGCTATTGATCAAAGTACTGCTCGTTGATAAGTCAAAGTACTGCTTGAAGATAAAGACTGAAGATATTAGATTAGAATATTATGTAATCTAGAATATTCTATAGTTAGGGATTGTATACTTGTCGTTCAAGTATTGTAACCGACTAAGGTTTTCCTTGTGCCTATAAAAGGATCCCTAAGTCATTATTAGAGATAAGTTTTTTAGAGATATAGAAAAGCTAAAGTTCGATACAAGCTTTAGTTAGGGTTGTTTGTGTTGTGAATATGTATAAGTTAACAGGTTCAAAGGTTAATTTAAAGTTTGAAGTTGTTTTAATTCTTCTTAGCTTTGTTAAGTAATTTCGCATACTTAATAGAGTAATTCAGTGTTTCATTGTTAGTAGATTAGGATTTATCCAAGGCTACTAAACCCTTAACAAGCTATATAATAGTTTGGTCAGAGTATATCGATCCAACAGGAGTCAACGTTAAAAAATTTTGTATCCAAAAATTACGAAACGTTGACCAATCTCCTCCAAGAGGAGGCAAGAAGAAGGCTGAGCCAGAACTTACACGCTCGGTTTGACTTCAATGGAACATCTCCACCGCGTTACCTAGAGCGCGAGCATAACGAGAGGTGCACCGATGTCCACTCTAGGCTCGGTACACCATCTAATTCGCAGTACTCGGAGGAATACGAGGGTAATGGGCGACGCACTAACGTCCACTCTAGGTTAGGTAGTCGCAGAGTCCACGATAGACTAGGACCACAGCGCNCATTCTTGGGACTCAGCAATCACAAGTTGGAACTTCATCTGGAAGAGTTGGAACTTCAATTGCAAGAGGTGGAACTTCAGCTGCAAGAGGTGGATTAAGAAGAAGAAGCTTGACACAGTCAAGGTTTGCTGCACCAGAACCAATTGAAGAACCCATCAGAGCTGCATCTGCTGAGCCAGTTGCCAGGCAAGGAAGAGCAAGAGCACAACCATCACCTCTTCCTCCAAGGATGAAAAGTCAAAGAATTCTCCAAAAGAAGCTATCTGTTCCACTTACTGGTCCAGGTTCAAGTTTGGAGAATGAAATTGTGTTGGATTAAATTCCTTGAAGACTTTGTTAGCACATATTTTGGGAAATCTGTATTTTGTGCTAAAACTATTTAACTATGTTCTATGTTAGGTATGTAAAAACTAAGAAATTGATATAGTGGTGCAGTATATGCCATTAGTATGCCCTATTTTGTACACAGAGGGCATACTTTAGTTTATGTAAATAGTTGGTAGGAACCTGATATAGTGATGCAGTTCATGCCACTATATATGCTAGCCTATTTTGTTCATGGAAAAGGCATAACAGGTTTATTTGTTCTGCTTGTAACAATGTAATGTGCTGATGCACTAACAATTGTTGTTATTAAAGAACACTTCTATTTGAATGAAGGTTTCTTAGATAATCATTGTTGTTATTTGTAGATTTGGTCTTAGCATTTACTTGCTAATCATTGTTGTGCTTTGTAAAATGCTTTGATAACAGTAATCATGAACCAAAAAATTGAACACAAACATATAACCATTTCATTACACCTAATAGAAACCTTGAACATAAAACCAAAATACATCAACATATGCGGTTCATAAGCATATAACATACATACTTAATACCAAAACATCCTAAAGCACACAAACTACAACTATTAGAAACCTTCAACATTTAGTTTTTAAAGGATACAACAATGAGACACAAAATCAACACATTATCAAACCGAATACAACCAACAACAAACTGTCATACACTTTTGACTTGGCCTTGAAAGCATTCATTTCTTGGTAAATTAGCTCCATTGATAGATCTTGAACTGGGTGATTCATTGAACCACCTTGACCAGGCTGATGCACTGTCATACTACCAAAATGGTTGGATAGCTCCTGCCTCAGGTTGTTTGTTCTCCTGATGTTGCTTGAAGAATAGGTCTTTGTAGTAATCACAAGGTAATTCCTCATCAAGAAAACCATAGACCTCACATTTCTAAACATCATTAACACCAAAAATTTAGAAAAGAAAATGTAAAGGGTGGAAGATTTATTGTTACTGGTAACTTACCCGTGTGGGACAACCCTTAAATCTTCGACCCGGATTCGTGGGAGTCCAAGAAACTTGCTCATAAATTGGAATCTTACAATCACAATGCGTAATTGCACAGATTTCTTCAGGGGTATAGAATCTCCGTTTTGATCGACATGTTGAACTTGATGAGCGCATATTTTTTTAGGAGCAATTGGGGAAGATTGTATGGTTTAATTTGATGGAGGAATTAGGGTTTATATGGAATGGTGGAAGGGGGAAGCGTATTTTAGTTTTGAGGGAAGTGAATTTATGTTTTTATAAATATAGTGGTATTCCAGCGTGGCATGTTACCTGTACACGTGGACTCAACCGGTATAACAAGTGGAATATTACCCCAAAGAAAAAAAAAAGACGACTTTATTGTAGTGAAAGTAAAATTTTTTTGTTTGTTACCCATAAGATGAAAGCGTGGCAAGTATAGTATTTTTTTAATAATTTGCCCTATATTACATTACGTTTTATTACATTACATGAATGGTATCACACAATCTTTTACGTTTTTAGAATTGTCAACTACTGATCATTACATTTTTTGGTAGATTCGGTTGCATTATAATAAATACAGAAGAGACCAAAACATGAATTAAATTATTTGGTTGAAAGTTGAAACCACGTCTATTTAACTTCATATTCAGTCTCCAAATGTGAATTATCTATTATCCAAGTAAAAACACAAGCTTCAAAGATGGCTTATTTTAACTTGATTATGCTTGTTTTTTTGTCTGCAGTAGTTTCAGCTATGGCTTTGCATGCGTCGAATAGTCTGCATATGGTGGGCGATGACTTTGGCTGGAGAGTTCCCGCCTCCCCCGGTTTTTACAATGAGTGGGCATCCAAACGAAGCTTCACAGTAGGTGATGCTCTATTATTTAACTTTACCACAGGATGGCATGATGTGACAGAAGTGTCTAAAGAAGGGTACGATCAGTGCAAGCTGGGGGACAGTGACAAAACTATAAAAGACGGGCCTGCCACCATCCACTTGACAAATGCCGGAGACCATTACTACATGTGTTCATATAAGGGGCATTGTTTAAAGGATCAAAAACTAGCAATTCATCTCGCTCCAACAGTCAACACCACTCTTCGATCTCTTTGAATTATAGAGTTATATAAGTTTACAGTGTGTCATGTGCTCCTGTATATGAAATGAAATAATAGCAAAAATATTATTACTTAAAATATGTTCTGTCTAGCTTATCCCATGTTTAACACTTGCTCAAAATAAATTTGTACGATATATCTGTTGTCAAAGGTTTTAATAATTTAGTGTTTCTTTTAAATGAAAATTGTAAAAAGTGGAAATTATACATAAACCAAAGTTTAAACATAAACACACTTATATGATAATTGCAAAGAATAGCCTATATGCTGCTGATATATTTTGGAAATTTGCCCATAACTATATTTTGGTTCCAAGTTAAAGCCTTTGAAACAACCAACTGACATAACGAAATCATTTTTCTGTGAAAAACTAATAAGTTCTACAAATTAAGAAAAAATAGTTTTCTGTCAGACAAGAAGAACGAAAGGTCAAATAGAAGTAACAAACGTTCAAAAGTAATGCCCAAACGGTGGTGCATAGAGTTTAAGGAACTTTAAATAGTCATGGAAAAAGGTAATGAGTGTACCCTCACATGTTTACCACGATGTTAGATATGCCGGACTTGATCCGAAACATAACAAAACCAAATGGACTATATCTGGAAAATTACCCGACCAACGACTACAACTCGAGCCGGCAAACCACAAGGAAGGCTTATTGAATTTACTCAAGAATTTATGAGGTTTTCAACTTAATACAGCACATTGTTTTTCAATGTGAAATTAAGCATTTGATATTACATTACAAAGTATCCCACATCAAGAAAACCTTTTAAACATTCAAACATTTAATCCGCATCATAGTTTTGTTGATCTAAAAACACTGCTTTAAAGGTTGTCGATCTGGAAACCATGCAGTTTATATCGAAAGAAAAGCAACACGTTTTATTACTCACATATTTTTTAATTAATTTATAACTGCATAAAAAAAAAACTACAAGACGAAGAAATAAAAAACAAATAGGTGCAAGAAAATACGGGAACGTGAAGGATTACTTATTACATAATACAAGTATGATATTTGCAACCTACAATTCCCCTAAACGCAACGACAAATAACAGCAGTCCTATTATAGATGTAAAGACAACACAGGAAGTCGACGACCCCTAACACTATGCCGACATTATACATACACAGTATCTTTGTATCAAGTGTAACGACATTAGTGACAACATACACACGATTGATTCTACATGTCAAGCTGCGGAAAGAAACTTCAGAGCCTATATCAAGAGGTGTTACCACCCTATCTTTACCACGGCTTGATCTCCACACGAGTACCATTCTCAACTGCTGCTTCTCCCTCTACTCCACCCTTGTTTGTTTCGTTCTCTTTATCTGCAGCAGTCAAATCGCCCTTAGGCCCCTCCGTAGCAGTGGCAGTGCCGCCACCATTCTCGGTCTTATCTTGATCATATGCCATAAAGATTTCTTCTTTTGCACCTTCTGCAATAGCACCGCTGCCATCGTTCTCAACCTTGTCTTGCTCTTGTGCAACTTGGGTTTCTCCTATGGTGTTGTCGTTGGCTTCACTGACATCAGCAACTTTCTCTTTTGGCTCCTCTACTATGTATTCACTGACATCAGCAACTTTCTCTTTTGACTCATCTACTATGTTGAGCTCATTCACAGACTTAGCTTCTTCTGGTGGGGGCACTTTTGGATCTTCAGACACGGCCTGAACCTCTTTCACAGGGGCATCATCATTCTCTGGTTTTTCTTCGGTTTCCACAGGGGCATTTTCGTCCTTCTCTTCTTGTTTGTGGGTATCTTCCACTATGATCTTTTCAGGAGCCTCATCTTTTTGCTTGTCATCATCAGTTTTCTCTGCTTCCTGCATTTCAGCATCTTCTCCTTCAGCTTTTTCTTTCTCTGGGGTTTCTTCAGGTTCTTTATCTTTCTTTGAAGCCGATCTTTTGGCCCGTTTCTTGACTGGTTCGGTTTCTGGTGGTGGTGATGGGGCCAGTTTTACTTTCTCAACAATTCGTGAAGACCTCCTTGGAGTTTCACCTGTTCCCCAGTCGAATTCTGAAATTTTGGGTCCACCAGGGTGTGATTTCAGGTACTGAGTTAACTGTTTCCTGGTGGTAATCTCTTCCCCGGTTGGTGCAGTGAACACGATCTCATTTTTCTTTGGTGTACCTGCCTTCTTTGGCAAGAACTACATGTAAAATCATGGAGGATTAGAAAGGTGTGATAAAACCATATTAACAAAGTAACAAGCTCAAGAATGAACCAAAGAGCATACATTGACACAGAAAGAAGAAAACGAACAATCAAATAGATTTTGTAAATTAAAATGACAAACAGAAGATAATCAGCAGTTTACCACATAGTTGTTAGGCATGCCAAATCGAAATCCCAATACACAGATCAGTAAGAAGGTGGTAGCAAGTACAAATGACTCAGACTTGCAATTGCTCAATATATCATTCATTTAGTTTCAAAGGTTTATTTTGTAGTTCAAGATCTCTCTACTAAACAAAATCAAAGAACCGCCTGACATATTGTCTTGAAAATAATATAGGGATTCGATGCAGCCTCATAATCAATAATCAGAGGGATGTAATATTTACATCTCACAGTCACAATATCATAAATATTCTTCCCATTTAGAAAAATGACAGTAACTTTCTTCTACATAAGAGTCCACCATGTTCATTGCCTAAATGCACTATAGCCCTATAGTAGTCTAATCACAAAATGACCTCTGTAAAGCATGATACAAGTTGATTTTCCATCGTCTGGAATCTAAATGTGTTCACTGACTCGCAGTCATGAAGAAATAATGGCTGTTTCCACTAACCGTGAAGGGTAAAGTTGGATTAGAAGACAGTGCCTACTTTATAGATTACTTGTTAAATTTTCCCAGCTATCTTAGAAAATAATTTTCACCAAGGGTAAAACACGACCTAAGACAGCTTATCACAAATCGATTTTTCCCTAAGCCCTTTAACCTTTTAAATCCTTCACTAAGGCTAACCCATTACGTAATACAGCTTATCCGGAATCCAATTTGCATACCGCACCTATAGTTCTACTACCAACTTTACAAATATGCTCCAATTCAAACCATTAGTAGTTCAATATATCTATCGGCATCTTAACCGTACCCACTTGACAATGAAAATGTCACATTTCTCTCACAGGAAAACTATGTACATAGACAAAAGATCGATTCAGAACCGCCACAAAACCCTCGTTAACGCTAACGCACAACCTATGACAGCTTAACTGGCATCAAATTCTCCATGGAAATCACTTTTACCCTCGTTTGTCATATCCATTAATTTCTAAACCTCAACCCACATCACTATAATATATTCACAAATGGAAGTTTTCCAGCTTAGAACTACCCCCATCCTTTTCCACCTTCAAAATAAGAGTCCACCATGTTCATTGCCTAAACACACTATAGCCCTATAGTAGTCTAATCACAAAATAACATCTGTAAAGCATAATACAAGTTGATTTTCCATCGTATAGAGTCTAAATATGTTCACTGACTCGCAGTCGTGAAGAAATAATGGCTGTTTCCACTAATCATGAAGGGTAAAGTTGGATTAGAAGACATCGCCTACTTCATAAATTACTTACTAAATTTTCCCAGTTATCTTATATTTTCACCAAGGCTAAAACATGACCTAAAACAGCTTATCACAAGTCGAACTTTCCCTAAGCCCTTTAACCTTTTAAACACATCACTAAGGCGAACCCATCACCTAATACAGTTTATGTGGAGTCCAATTTGCATACCGCACCTATAGTTCTACTACCATCGTTCCAAATATGCTCCAATTCAAACATTACTAGTTTACCATATCTATCGACATTTTAACCTTTCACACTTGACAATGAAAATGTCACATTTCCTCTCACAAGAAAACTATGTGAAGAGACAAAAGATCGATTCAGAACCTCCAGAAAACCCTCCTTAACGCTAACGCACAACCTATGACAGCTTAATTCACATCAAATTCTCCATGGAAATCACTTTTACCCTTGTCTGTCATATCCATCAATTTCTTAACCTCAACCCAGTGAACCCACATCACTATAATATTATTCACAAATGGAAGTTTTTCAGCTTAGAACTACCCTCATCCTTTTCCACCTTCAAAAGTATGCCATTTCAAGCACTTGACACCTTTATAGAAGTCCCTTTCATACAAAAGATGAGTCTACTTGCAGTAGCTTTTTATACAAAGCCGTTGGTACAATCAACACCTATTGGATTCGTTTGATAACAAAACCATATGTTGAAAAAATAACTCACAAATAACAATGATAAAAAACTACTCCAAATTGAATTAAATACAACTTTAATGTTTCACAAAGATGCTTACTGGCTAAACCATCATGAACTTCCTCAATCATGCGAACTACTAACAACCCAGCAACATGTTATTCATCAACGACTCAACTTACTAGATTATTCAACTCTTCAATGCATCTGAAGCTTAAGTAACTAACTAAGCCATTCTCCAAACGGGAATATAACTAAAAAAACCTTTGAGCTCTGGCAAACACTATGAAAATGATCTTCTTTAACTTGATTCTCCTAAATTGGCCTGTCATACGGCATTTGTATACATGGCATTTTGAGGAATAGGTGGCAACATTCTGAGCAATGGAAGCACCTTACAAGTAAGAAGACAAATATTAAAGAAAATAATTTGAACCGATACTTCAGCATATGCAGTCAAAAGCCATATGAACTTGACCATACAAAACCATAGCCTAAAACGATTTTCATTCTTCACTCTGTTTAGCCTTCACTAAAGTTTTTCCTTCTACAATATGATGCTATTTGGCAGACCAATATGATTACAGTATCGTAATCATTTTTTCCTTCAATGACATAGTAGTCAATATACTATGGGCCAGATGTTAAAGACTATACACAGAGCCACAGATTAAATAATAAAGTTATCAGGGAAGTCTGCACATACAGGCCATTCCAGAATCAGTGACCGTCTTAAAACAAAGAAGCATGAACATTGTCCACGTTATTCATACACATAAGAGACGCATAACACGTATCATCATTATCTGGTAGCAAAGCAATCATGTGCCAGGTTTTCAACCACGCAACAAAGTTATGAACTCTAACTTCAGGAAGATCTGTTACAATGTTACCTCACGCTTCAGTTATTACCTTAAGTCATGTCAAATTAACTCTTTTCCTCCTCATAAAGCTTCTGCCTTCACAAATTGTCTTTAGGAAGTCATAAGAAACGTCTCTCAGACATGAAGCTTTGACCTTAGTCACATCACTACGAAAAACTTTACTGTAAAATGAATATATGCAAAATTTGTAAAGTAGAGAGATTTAAGTAACACAAGTCAAAATAAAATGGATAAATATTTCCATATTTTAATCTTTATCAAAGAGCATAGAAGCATGCTTCATTTCAAAGACTTCAAGTACAGAATTTCATTATCTTTGAGCTATTTGTTGACCATTTCATTGATAAAACATGAGGTCTCCCAGGGTCTCTAATAAATGTTACTGATTTTCATAACTCTCCGTCCCAAAAAGGAACCTGTTTTTAGTGTGAATTTCAAAATAAGTTTTTTCCTAACCAAAAGCCCAAAAAAAAGTTTCCTTTAACAAAAAGAACAAACAAATAATTAAAGTTAAACATTTGACTTGCAAACACTTCAGGTCAATATGATGATGTAATCCTGATGGTTCATTATTTCACTGAAATTTATAGAAGAACTGAAGTGACAAATTTTCTATGGCTGACTACCAAAACGATCAGTTTTATTTATATTTTTTTAGTATTAAGAAATTATTTATAAAAAAAGGTACACGTGTTATACTTTGTCCACCAATTTAAAACTTTAGACTGTTGAAGAGGAAACAATGGTTGTCTTGCCAAATAAATTTTCAGGTGGATTAGAAATGTCTTGCCAAACCATTAACATAAACAAAACCTCTATCATAATATATCTTCTCTTTGTATCGGGGTCAATCGCTTATCAGAGCAATAATAATAAGTGAAGCAAAACAATTTATCCACTTGATCTCTTTCATAAATAAATAAACTCATCTGGACTGCAATCACTTTTTATAATATAAAATTCTGTTTTGTAGTTGCGTTCTTGTAAGCATAATTATGCGAAACCAAAACCATCCCCACATGGCCATATCTACACTGCCAAACAGCAGCAGCCACTCTGGAATGAATTTGCCTGATGATGAAGATAGATAACACACACAATAGACCGGAATTAGCAAGCATAAGGCATTTCATGCCATAACCAGTCTGAGCAATCAATCAAATAATGATCCATCAATCTCAAACTCATAATTTTTTATCATATATGATTCAATTCTTGCAAAGACAATTACACATATTACAAAAACCATCTAAATGCATTGCTTCATTCAAAACTACCAACAATTTTGATCAAGTAGTTGGGGGCTAAGGTAATACAGAAACACAATGCAAACAAGTACAGTCAGCAATTTGGTTATCAGCTTCTAATAAAATTCCTTTGATTAAGTGAAACAACCCGCCAGGTGATTATTATATAAGGTTCAGACCATAAGAAAACTAGCCACCACCTCTTATAACTAGATATGATAGACTATGGAACATAAGCCTTCCTAGTATTCCATTATCCTCAATGATATAAATTCATAATTAATGCTAAGATCCTCAGGCAGATATATCTTAATGTAGTAATATTGGTCCAATCCCCATTATGCATCTTGCAAGTACAAATAACAAATTATAGGAAGAAACAAGCACATGCTAATGTCCAACAACTGTCATTCAAGCCAAATACCGCAGTTACTCATACGTGTCTCAGTGAATCTAAAACCTTCATCTTTGCATACTCCTATCCTTTATCTATGAATATTTGCCTATATAAGGAGGGCCACGGATCATTCACTCTATGACAGGACAATTTCAGCTTTTAATAAAAAGGCCTCAAATCAAAACTTATGTCCCATAATCACGGGGCCTTGGCTAGTCCACAATAGATTGTAACAATGGTGAAAACCTCCACTGTTCTTATCAACGTATACAAAAAAACTCCTTTACTTAATAGATGTTCCTAGAGGTCCACTACATAATTCAAACAGAAATACGAATAACATCCCAACTCTTACGCAACATATACATACAAACACCCTTTCAGCAAACAAATCAACACATACCACATCTCCGTTAGTTTAGCACAGAAACAGCTTCTGATAGATACAACAACAAAATGAACAAATATATCTTTGAAAAAGGACCCAAAAAAAATATGCGCCACAAAACTGCGCACAGCTAGTTATAAAATTCATTAAAAGAGAAAACATGCCATTTCCAAACAAAACGAATTTGAACAAAGCGCGAACAAGCGAAATATTCAACTTATGCCACCAAAATTTTACAAAAATCACAAAACCCCCAAATTTTACAAAACCCCCAAATTCCAACAAAACCCTAATTTCAAAATCCACCAAAACCAACCACAGAAAACTCAAATTCAACACAAACCAAACCACAAACAACACTCAATTGACACCATAACACAACAATTAAACCAGAAACCCTAACAAAAAGTCAACAAACCCTAACTTCCAACAACACATACATAAACCAACAAAATATCAAAACTAGCAAAGAGATAATAGAGAGAACAACAACCATCTTCTTCCATCCAGAAGGTGCTGGAAGCTCCAATGATACAACTTCTTCGTTCGCCATTTCTTTTAACCTAACAAAAGTATCACCATCAAAATTAGGTTATTCAATTACATGTTAATATATATGAATAGTGAATTATTATATATTAATTGTGAAATTTGTAAGAGATAAGACTGAATTTTGTGGAGAGAATTTGGTACCTTTTTGTGTGTGTGTGTATGTGTGTGTTTCTGGATTTTGTTTATGCGAAAATATGGGCGTGTGTGTGTTTGAGAACTGAATTTAATCTCTGAATTTAAGTGAGATACTGGTAAAGTGGTAAAAGATACACTTTTGGTCACTGTGCTCTTCAAGAATGGCGGTTTTGGTCCTTGGAATAACTTATTTCAAAATGTGTTTAATATTAAGTTCAATTTGACGAATTAAGTGTCATTTGTTTTTTTAGATTTTTTACCTCTTCATTTGCAAACCATGTTGGTAGAAGAATAGGTATATCTAAAGTCTTCATCTGCATGGTAGAAACTGTTTGTTTTTTTGTGCTATTGAAGTACTTCTTTTCTTTCCTTTTTTCACTAGTGTTTTATGTTTTGTGATTTGAGAAAATAAATCTGTTTTTATGCGTTTTGGTCCTTATACGGTACAGCCGGAACTGAAGTAGGAGCTTAAGGTTATAGTATAGGTTCAAGATTTTGTGTGTTTATAAATTATGTTTTGAAGTGTAATTGAGTACTCTGACTAATTTTATGCTCTGCTGATTTCAACAAGCTCATTTCTGTTAGATTGAGGCGACAGAAGTTTATAACTTATAAAAGATTTCATAAACTTGTGTGACAAACAAAGCTTGTTTTATATGTTAGCTATAGGTTTTATTAAGCTCGCTCCTAAACACAGCCTGATTTTGATTGTTTTAGTCAAAATAAAAATAATTTATGCTTTTATATATGTCTGCCAAGATATATAATTAAAAATCACCCCACCCAATCAATGTTACATAAGGTTTGTGGAACTATAGAGGGGTAAATTGTAAATATATAAGAGATACATATACAATTAATCACATATTTGAAAATGAGGATTAATAATTCATATTTAAGTAATATGCAAGATTCCATTTGGTATCAAGATTCACACTTTGAAGATTGGATCGTATATAGAGAGAAAGAAAAAGAGGTTTAGAGAGAGAAAATGGTGGAGAGCAAAAACCACACACACTAGTGTATGAAATGAAATAGAAACTTATGATAACTCCCACACCCTCCTAACATGCTTAGGAGGGTATTTATACTTCTTACAAAGGCCACATGGGTCGTGTGGTGGACAAAGAACCGGGCTAAGCCCATTAGCGGTTCTCGATTTATCTAATGGACTAGCACAATGATTCTTATTACACATTTAATATATACCTAACTATTACAACGCTCATTAACTAGTAATGATCGCCACTTTCAATGTTAACAATCTCCCCCTAAAGGGTAATCATTCATCTTGCATAAATGACTAATCTTTGTGGCGTTTTGACTTTGATCTTCATATCTTAAGCCTTGTTATGTAATAGTCTTGCTAGTCTTTACGTTCCAATTATGCTTTATGATTCATTGACATGAGCTTTTTCTTCTTTTCTTTGCCTTTAATCCTTTCTTCTTGCCTTAGACACCAATACATCTTCGTGTCTTCATTCATTAGTCTTAACCAACATACTCATACTCATCTTCACTTCGAAAGCTAACAATCTTCCCCATATACAAATAATAACGTCTGTATAAGTATAGTAACTTTTAGGAAGTTCTTTATCTTCATGAATCTTTAGCTTTTCTTCTTCTTTACTGTAAAATCTGTCATACCAAAGCTAAACTTTGATGTTTGAGTATAAGTATGCAGTGTTTGAAGATGTAGAATCAGTTGTTGTGTATGATGGTTTTGGATCAGAAGTAGTTTCCTTTTGTCGGTACTTGTTTGTTCACAATATGGTAGGTAAGAATAACCTCCGAATCTGTTAAGATCATTTATAACTCTTGAGAAGTCTCAAGAAGTTGACCTGTTAGGTATAAGTACCACTCTCTCATGATTTCCACTTAATTATCGTAAACTTCCTTATTTAGGTGAATTTACTACAAGTGTTTTGGATGTAACCATTTGGTTAACATTGATGATCGTATTCAACCACTTCCGATTATTTTTGAACCGTTATCATTTCTTGAGATGCCTCAAGAGAATGACCTGATGTTAGTGGATGCCACTTTTATCAGGATTTCCAATTGATCTTCGTGGACTTTCTATAGAGATTGTTCCATTACGATTGTTTGGATAGAACGTCTTGTTGTTCATCAATTTTAGGTAGCTATAACCTCCGGTTGCAGTAGGACCGTTATCAATACATTGAAAAAAAATCCAAGTACATACGTACGTCATCAGGATTCGATTCATAAACGAATCTTCACTCTTGTTGTTCCTGAACCGGGATGCTTTAAGTATGCTAACAACGTGTTCAGGTGAATAAAGTAAGCATGAAGCGTTCAATAATGATTTTGGTCCATCTCCATCATTTTACAAGTTCCTGGATCACATAGATTTCCAGTTAACACTTAGTTAACACTTAGTTAACACTTAGCTGGTGTTTGTTTTTTTTCTTAAATGTCTTAACAAGCTCTTAATGAGCCAAACCTCTTAATTGGAGTTTTGGGCGTTCAGACCGTTTGTTTTTTCTTATTGTTCAGACGGTTAGAGGTAAAAACATCTTAATGGTCTAGACTTGAGAAGGGTATCTTAACACCTCTTATTGACATAAAATAAAAAAAATACAAATAAAAAAAATGTTTCACTCTCATTATTTCCTTCTAACTTGTTCAAACCCTAATCACTAAACTGCCTCTCCATCTCTGGCCACCACCCATCGCCGACTGCCCCTTCTCTAGCCATGAGACGCCACTTGCGGCCACCACTTCAATTCACATGATCCGTTTTTTTATTTAATCCATTGTTAGAACTATTTGTGTTTTTTTATCATTATAATAAAGTGCTTACATATCTTTGATAATGGTGGCACAAGATGCTTTACATATGATAATGGTGACTTTTTGCTTCACATATTAAACTGTTATGGGTAGCCATGTTCTGGTCATTCACAGATGCATGTTTCGATCATTCATAATCATGTAGGATTGTATTATATGTTATGTTATTAGCATGTTGTCACTTTTATAGCACAAGCCTCATTTTTATGTTGTCACTTTTAAGTTCGTTTATGCATATTCTTATGTAGATATTTGTGTGCCTCACTTTTTATACCCACAAGCCTCATTCATGCATGCTATCATATTTAGTGTTGTTTGTTTCATTTTACTTTACTGTTGTACTTTTTGCTTCACGTATAAAACTGTTGTAGTGTATTTTTGCTTCACATATAGTAATATGATCATAGTACAATAGTATATGTAGGATTGTTTAATTTAGGTACAATAGTTTGTTGTGGTGACTTTTTGTTTCACATCTATAATATTATAAGATTAGGTACTCTAATTTATTGTGTAGGCGTCAAGATTGCATAGAGTACAAGATAGCTAATGCTCGGAATTCAATGCAGCCTCATAATAACTATAAAATCATGAAAGGAGATGAAGTGCAAGGGTTGCCCGAATTGATCACAAGGCATTTAGTATAGAATTAAAAGTCGGTTAGATGAAGTGCAAGAGTTGCGAAAGGTTGCAAGAAAAAAATTAATGATTTAACCTAATTCTTGCCTATATAAACCGGCCAAAATCACATTTAGTATGTACATTTGAAGATGATTCACACATCTTTTAGATCTTTGATTGTTGGTAGCGGTATGTAAATTCTCTTTTGCAACATTTTGGAGATGATGCACACATTTTTTAGATCTTTGTAATTAAGTTGGTCTTCTTTTTTTCTTAATTTAGTTATCATACGCAGGTACCATGAAAATCACCCAAGATCAGGCATGCTCAGATAAATGGAACCAAAGATTGGGATACCAACTATTTTCTTTGTTTCTTACATATTTAGGTGATTGTTATAGATAAGCATATATATAGATATATGTATTATGTTAATGCATTTTTATATACAAGTAATTTATGTGCGTTTTCTATTGATGTAGCTCACATGTGCGAATTGATTCAAGAAAATGTGCACGAGCATGTATGTAAAGCAACATTTAAATGGTTAAATGATACTTTTTAGCGTGATTAGTTTATGTAAGTAGTTGCTTTCGAATGCTCTTTGAGAAATATTAGAATGAATTTATCGTGTGCAATTGAATTATTATTGAAAAGAAGAAGGTCCGCGCATCGCAAAGTGTTTTCTTTTTCTATATGTAGAATCATTAGTGAGAAACCAATATTTACGCCCATTAAATGAGTTTGCCATAATAGCAAAATACGACATATTAAAAATATCACATTGAGTAATGAATAGAAAGGAAAAAATACATAATTTTGACTTAAAGCCGTTTGTAAATTATAATATCAAATAAAAAAGTTGAGTTTTAAACATAAGCAAAAGTTCAAACTTTTATCGAAAAACAAAACCGGTGCATTTAATGTGAAGTATATACAACATCGAGATGGAAGTGCAAGGCTTGCCGGAATTGATCACATGATATTTAGTAATTAGTATAGAATTAAAAGTCGGTTATGGATTGAGATGAAGTTGAAAAGGTTGCAAGAATAATTGATGATTTAACCTAATGCAATATATATAGATATATGTATTATGTTAATGCATTTTCATATACAAGTAATTTATGTGTGTTTTCTATTGATGTAGCTCACATGTGCGAATTGATTCAAGAAAATGTGCACGAGCATGTATGTAAAGCAACATTTAAATGGTTAAATGATACTTTTTAGTGTGATTAGTTTATGTAAGCATGCAACTTGAATAATGAATATAAAAGAAAAAGTACATAATTTTTGCTCAAACCCATTTGTAAATTAAAAAAATTAAGTTTAAGACATAATAATGGAGTCCAAAGGTTTTAGGAATTATTAATAGTGTGTTAATTAATATTCATTTGGTTAGCTATTTAGAATTGAGTTTATTGATAAAATTTATTAATATTAGTTAGACTTCAATGCTAATTTTCAATGAAATTAGTTGTACAATAAAATGAGATGAAGCTAAAAAGGTTTGTAACGATTTTTATACAGTTTATGTGGCATTATTATATATACATTATTACACAAACTTTAACTTACAAACTTAATAAAGAAAATATAGAACACACATTAAACTATGACCAATTAGATAGACCCCGTGTGCTTCATATTACCATGCAAAAACCATCTAATGGACAAGTATTGTAGGGCTAAGTAATAGACCAAAAGAAACAAAACCATTTTTTTTATCATGCAAATAAGTAATAGGCCAAAAGAAATAAAGTTATCACAACTTAATAACCAAAAGCCCATTTATAAAATAAAACACCACAAAACCAAAATAACATCAAACATTTTTAAATTTTTATACAAGAAAGTCAAAACGTTTCATACAACATACTAAACAATAATTAAGCATACATTCATCAATACACAGAAAGAATACGCGATTAACAATTAGATTCGAAGTCTGTGCGTAGCACGGGTTCTTCATGCCTCGTATAGTATATGATCACTGTACAATAGAAAATTAACATGCTAAACTTAGAAATGTAATTTATGACACAAATGTTTTATTTAATGCCCGGATGTGTTTTTATTTTGTAAGAATGAAAATGCTTTGCATTTACAACATTCAGACGATTAGAAAAACAAAAACAAACAGTCTTAGTGTATTCAGATTCAGAGATTTACGCCTCAGATTCAAATTCAGATGTGTGGTTCAGATGCAGATTCAAAGTCTCTTAATAAACAAACAGCACATTAGTTAGATTCATAAGGAATCAACTTAGTGGCCTACTTTCAGTGTTGTTTGATGTTAACACTGGTAGGATTTCCATTCAATCATTATGAAATACTATGTGGGTACCACTATGATTGTTCTAGCAAGATCACGATGATTTTGCATAGGACTCTACTACAGCTTGTGTTCTATGTTATGAACAACAAGTATATAAAATTATATTTATGTCCTATAGAGATTTTATTTTAATCTCGCTGGCTCTAGACACGATAAGTACCATTTTGGTTTTAGTGAGTAGAGGCTGGAGTTGATTGCCACTAGTTTCAATATCAACATTTCTCAGAGTGAGGAGTTGATTGATAACGTGTGTAATCTCCATGAGAAATTAAACGAGAATTTTTTTAGAAGAACTTGAGTGGCTGGGAAGGGTTGTGCTTTGCATCACTGGGTCCATGTTGTCAGTCTTCAATATCAGTGAACATCTTTGTGTCATCTGATAGATTATGCATTCACCTAGTTTATGTCCTAGTGTATGGAGGGTTTTCATTTCTTTTAACCCTTTCATAACTATTCTTTTTCATTCTTCAACCCCTTCAATGCATATCACGTCGTCCTTACTATCATTATGTTGTGATTGTTTGGATGACAAATGACGTGTTAAATCTCGTCTTAAATTTATAATAACTGACTTAACCTATAGACTAACATTAACGGGCAGTGTAACCGGTCAGTTCTAGCTAGGATGGTAAGCACGGGTCATTTGCGAGGAGCAGTTAAACTTAAATCTAAATCTAGTGGACTTTCTACAACTTTTAAAAGGGGTTTTCAATATGAGAGATTGGCATGATGTTTGATTAATTAAACTACTAATTAACTAGAAAGCAAATAACTAATACAATTTAACTACGAGTTGGGAAGAATGATATGTGTCTAATTACACATATCTTTTACCTCATTTAACGAACCAAAACGACTAAAAACACACAGATATGCTTTAGAATACTGCAAATATCCTTGGATTGTGTTTTTTATGTGTTTCAGGTACAAAAGGATTGAAAATAGACGAAAAATGAGCAAAGTTTGCATAATTGGCAGAATCAGTCCCTGTACTTTCCAGAATTGTCAGAATTGGTCCATGGAAGATTTATTTTGAAGAAAAGCCAACAACAGTCCCCCAGGAATCAAGGAATGACATTTGTGGTTCTTGGAGTATAATTTTCATGAATTAGCGAAATTGGTCCTTCCAGTTTCTAAATTGACAGTTTTGGCCCCGAGAATTTCATTTTGGGAAATATTCACTTATGGCCCTTGGATAATTGGGATATGGCAAGAAATACCCTTGGTTTAATTTTGGGAAGTGGGCAATTTCAGCCCTTCATTTTTCAGCTAATTACAACATTGGTCCTTGTGGTTATATAAGTTACAAAACCAATGGGCCTTTGTTATTTAATAAACCAAACAAACAAACCCAATAAACAAACCAGCCCTTTTACCCCTCCATTGGCCCATTATCACCCCAAGCCCAAACATAAACCAAAACCCACCCCCCGTTATTTATATACTCCCTCAGTCAAACCTATGTTTGACCTCCATTAAACACTCCTTCCCTCCAACTAAACACCCTGCAAATCCAAACCACCCCATCACCAACTCTGCTCCTATCCCACTCCTTGTTCCCCCACCTCACCACTAAACCCCAAACCACACTAAATGCCCTGGAATTGCTCCAAGTAACCAACAACTGGCTTATATATTTTTTTCCCTCCAAATTGCAATTCAACGGCCATGATTAAAAGAAGCCATCCAAGGGCTCAAAACAGAAGTGGGAAAGTCACTGAGGACCCCAAGAGACTCTATAAGTCAAGAAAAAAGAAAGGAGAAGCAGTGAGTAGCTAGTAGTAGATAGTAGTGTAGTTTAGAAGGTCGACTTCGTTAAATTTTAAAATTCCAGTGTTCTTTCCGGCTTAAATGTTGTACTTTTAATGTTTTAAGTGTAATGCAACCTTAATTCAGTCTTTAATTCAAAGTGTTGTTCTTCAATTCAGTTTCTCATTCAAAAGGGTTCAAATTCCATTCTAGCTTATTAACTATTGAAACATGTTGTTTTATGTTCCTTTGAGCTCACATTAGCTTACTTATAAGCTTATATAAACTTTCAAAGCATTTAAAATAGTTCAGTATAAGAAACCAATAATTCCTCAAAAATACTCATAAATGGTTAAAAATCAAAATTCAGTTTAGATGAAAGAAGAAGCAAGGAGCATGGTTAATAAAGGATGGCCATGGTTTTAGAACCTCAGGGGAGGTGTTAGGATGGTTAGAAATGGCCTTGGTACTTTGTTCTGAGCTTATAACCCTTGTAAGTCTTATTTTCCAAAGTTTGCAACTTAACTGTAGAGTTACCTAATAGTGCAAATTTGTGATCAATTGTGCTTAAATCAGTGTGCTATACGTTGTTATAAGCTTGTTTGATGATTTTCATTTAGGATATTTCATGTTTGTTTAGTGTTGGAATTTTAGTGTAATCTTGCATAACTTGTTTTAGCTCATTACATTGTTATATTTGCATACATTTAGCTTCTAGACCTTCCACATAGCTTATATAAGTAGTCTGAATCAGTAACACAACCTAGACCAAGCTTATGCTTTGAAAATCTCAAAGCAGTCCAAGTTAAAGGAGTGTTTGGATCTGTTTGTTTGATTAAGCTCTTGTGTGTTTCTGTGGTGGAATTTGGTTGTATCCTATCACTTTAGGTCCTAATAACACAGTCAAGGCATAAAATCAGTGGTTAAGTGTTAAAAAGTCAAAAATCACTTGTCAACCTTTGATCTCAGTAACTGTTTGGATTTGTGATACAATGGGCATTTATTTTAGTTCATCAGTGTTTAAGTTAGCATGTTTTAGTCTCTTTGTAGCTTATAATCTCATAATCGCTCAGTAGATTAGCATCAAAGATCATTTTAGTCAAAGTTTGTAAAAATCTCAAAAAGTCAACAATTGTTAGTTACTCAGTTTTTCTCAAAGTTAGGAGAATTTTCATCATCTCATTCCTTAACCATTGGATCTGAGATTGTGGGAAATTCAAGTTTAGAAGCTCATCTTTGATAGACTTATTTTACTTTAATTTTGTAAATTTTCTTAAGTGCTTATTGAGCTTAATCTTTTGGTTTGTTTGCTGAGTAAATGCCCTGTGCTAGGGTAATGTTTGTTTAAGTCCTTTTTCTTAAGCCTCTTAATTGTTCATTAATGTAGTTTTTTTAAAAGCTTGTTGTTGTTTTCAATAGCCCATCTGGCCAGCTGTTTATGCATGTTCTTAATTTCTATTTATATGCTTATTTTCCTGCTTAACTTTGGTCCTCAATGTTCATTCATCTCACTGACTACACTGAATCATCAGTGTAGTCAAGTCTTTTCATAAGCTCTTTGTGAGCTTTTCAGTAAGCATAAGCTTGTGATATTGGGACTTTTGGAAAGCCCAGTGTTCCATTTTTACTATTCCAAGCTTATTTTAAGTGGCTGAGCTTATTTTATGAGCTTAGTTTGAGCCTGCAAAAGCCACTTGCACTGAACAAATCAGTGTGAGTATCCCTAGTTCACAAGCTCTTGTAGAGCTTAATTGTGGAGCTTTTTCTAAGATCTTTTGATTTTTGAAAAGCTCATACAGCTAGCTTTTCATATCTAAGCTTGTTTGGAGCTTTTGATCCTTTGCCCCTAGCCTAATTTAGCCTACAAGACACCCCAAGGGCCTGTTTGGTCTTGTGGTAGTTTGATTTTGCTTATTTTGTTATTCTCAGCTTATTTCATGTGCTTTTCTTGTCATTATAGCTTTACCTGAGCTTGTCTCATTAGCTTTTACTCATTTCATCCTTTGGTTCCTGCTTGTTAGCTTATTGAGAGCTTATTTGAGCCAAAAATCTCACTTTGAGCTCAAAAGCTCATATGTGAAGCTCATAAGCTCTTACTGAGCTTATTTTCTAGTTCCATACTAGTTTTCTTTGTAAACTTTGTCTATTATCAGTGTATAAATAGGTTTATAAAGTAAAATAAAAAAAAATCATCATTTTAAGTTAAGTGATAACTTCTATTTAATTTTTTTTAGCTTTTTAGCTTATTTCTTAACTTTTTCATTAAGCACTTAGTTGTTTTTATATTTTTCCTAGGTTCCTGGTATTTTTTAGTATTTGTATAAATAATTTCATAGTTTCTACTGTTCATTTGCTATTATTTATAATTAAATTAGTTTTATTAGCTTTTAATTAATAATTAAATAAATAATTTCTAAATTAGCTTTTTTATAAATTTTAGGAAC
>LBNU01007583.1:58130-69129 GCA_014162995.1 Artemisia annua
GCATAATCCGTGTTATCAAAATTTCAATGCTGCATCGTTTCAAAATGCACCAACTTCACAACAGTACGGTTGTGAGTATTTTGGGGGTCCGCATTTTAGCACCGATTGTCAAACTAGGAATCTTTTTCCTTGTGACAACAATTATCACGACCAACCTCCACAATACCAAACGTTTGAAACACAACCTCAGCCATTTCCTCAAGAACTTTTGCAAAATATTATAAATACTTTGAATGATCTTAAGGATTTGGTTAACAAACCTGCTCCAGAAGAACCTCGTCCGAAGTCTTACAAAGAAATACTAGCTGAAGAAGCTGAAGAAGCAGCTAGAGTAAGATCTCGAATGCGTAATACTTTCATTTACGATGACGACGATGATGATGAGGATTCAATTCAAATGAAGGAGTATTATGAAGGTTTGTCAATTGAAAACCCATCAATCCAAAAATCGCAGGGAGAAAAGACTATGATGGAATTACTAGCAGAAGAACAAATGAAATTTGTAAAAACCATGTATGCTAGTACTTCTCAACTCCCTCAGTCTGTTGTTATCACACCCGAAGTTCACACTCACTCTCCGAACATGGGGGATGAGCATCTTAGCACTGTTCCTGAAAAGGAATCGGACGAATTCATAAAGTCTAGTGTTGAGAACCTTGTCCCAATCCCAGGAGAGTCACAGGGAACTTTTGATCAAATGTGTGATTTACCTTCCCCTCTTGAGTGTCCAAAAGATCAATTTGAGACTTTCTCCGATCTTAGCGATGATTGTACATCTTATGGAGACATCGAGTATGTGGAGGCATCACTTCCTCATTCGGATGTTGATCCTTTTCTTGAGGAGTTCGCCGATGAACTCACTCACATCAATCCACTTCCAACGGGAAGTGACGATGATCTCTTTGACTTTGAAACCGATCTAGGAGAAATTGAAAATCTCTTATATCATGATCTGTCACTCAATTCTTATCCCAACAGTCCAATGGAGAATGTTAATCATCTTGTTTCCGAAACTTTCAAAACAACTTTCACTAATCCTCTGTTTGAATTCGAATCTGAATTCACTTTGATTTCTGATAATCCAATCTTTGATGTTCAGAACGAGGATGGTGATGAGTCTACAACGGAACAAGAGTTCACTGATTTACATCATGTGATTGATTCTCTTCACGAGGAGTTCTCCGGTGAACTCACTCATATCATGACTCCTCCGGAGTATGATTACTTGGATAACAAGAAAAACCATAGTGTGGGGGAAAAGTTCTCAATCATGAGAATTGGTATTTTGATGACAAATTTTCCCACCCTCCCACCCAAAATGTTGTCCAATCCAAAGAGCTTAACCTATGAAATCCAAAATCAGGAAACTGAACCTGATCTTGAGGGAGAAGATCTTGTCATGATCATTATCATGACTTTCTTTCTTTTCTTCACCTACCTGGTGACTTCCCCTCTTCTCAACTCATTCGGGAATGAGGATACTATCTTTGACCCCGGTATCGTTTCTACTAGTTTTCACTATTAGAATACCGGTGGTTATCTCATCGGGGTGGAACTTTCAAGTACTTCAATGTTTGTCCAAACATCTTGAATGAAAGTCCGATGGAGATTGTCTCTTCCACATGTTGCTTCCCCAAGAACCAATGAATTCGGGGTCGAGTCAAGCTAGCGACTCGGTAAACAAAAACAGTAGCATGGCATGGGTTTTCACCCATGTTTCTGATTTCTTCCTATTTTCTTGAATAAGTGTGGGGGAATTTCCTCTACTTTGTGTTTCTTGTGTGAAATTTGCTCTTGTTTTCATAATTCCCCTTGATCGTGATGATTGGTGCGCCTATTTTCAAAACAAGCCGGCCAATATCCGATCTCGTTTCAAAATATTTATCAAGGGAATTGTTTTAAATCCTTTTTGTGAAAAAAGAATTTCGTTTCCACACTTGGCTAGTAATATTATCTTTTTCCGTTCAAAAGTCTCGGCGAAGTGCCGGTACTTTGAATATTGAGGACAATATTCAATTCTAAGTGTGGGGGGGAAATTCTAGCCTAATTTGATCACAAATGTACCTTCTAGTCCCATAGTACCCCCGTTTTTGGCCAAAATTTTAAAAAAATTTTTGCCCCAAAATTTTTTGCATGGAAAAGAAAGTGCCTGGCACTAACTCGACAAATGGTTATCAATCCACCATGTCTAACCCACACAAGGATTGGCTAATCCTGGAGCAAACGGCTCTAGGTAAAGATATCTCAAATCCGTTTATGGCTTACAATTTGCCAAAAATTGTATGGTAATCGACTCACCATATCTTTAATTAGTGAAGAGTTGGCTAGCCCGCAAGGTTATGGCTTGTGGTAAAGGCATTGAAAAAACCATATTCGGTAATCAACTCACCAAGATCATATCAAAGAGTTGGCTAGTCCAAAAGCAAACGGCTTTTGGTAAAGACAAATCAAATCCGTTGATAGCTTGTGATTTGCTCAAAATCATTTGGTTATCAGTGTACCATAGTTCTTACTTGAACTGAAACATTTGGCTACTCCAGAAGTAATGGCTTTTGGTAAAGAGATTTCAAATCCATTAAATTTTCAAAACGGGTTGTTCTTAAATTTTAAATTGCTAGGGACTAGCAATTGCTTAGTGTGGGGGATTTGATATGTGTCATTTTACACATATCTTTTCTTCCATTTTTCGAACCAAAATGATCAAAAACACTTAAAAACGGTCAACTAATGTCACAAATATCCTTGGAGTGTGTTTTTGTGTATTTCAGGTACAAAGGATTAAAAACAGAGCAAAAACGAGCATTTTTGGAATCGGATCGATAACAGCTGTGCATTTTGGATTTTTATGACGGATCAGAATCAAACTCGGGATAGAACATGGGGATGAGCATGGAAAAACGAACCCGAATCCAAAATTTCATTTTCACCCTTCATCCTAAAACCTAATTTCAAAATTTATCCTAAACTAATCACCTAAACTCAAAACCTAATACTACTTATCCTAATCCTAAAATCCTAACCCTTTTACAACCCAACCCATAACCAAATCCATACACAGCCCACCACACTTAAACACTCCTACACTACCCTAGCCCAAACCCAATTTTTTTTACGTTATCTAATATAAACGTGCCTTTACCCTAGACCAGTCAACGATCCTCCTCCTTCCTCCCCTCCTTTATCCTCTGGTTAAAATTCATCCACCCAACATCACCCTGCCACACGCTAGTCCCTCCTCAAAAGCCCCATCTTTCCATCTCCAAGAAAGAAGTCACGAGTATCCACTCCAGGTCACCAATCCACCACTCAAATTGAGCGCCAAATCCAATCCTAAGGCTGAGATGATACCAAGTTAATCCAAGGGTTGGGAAACGCTCCAAAGAAACACAAAGAGGCATCCAAGGCTGTTTGTACTCACAAAACAAACACAGCAAGAAGAGGACAAGAAAAAGAGAAGACTGAAAAAAAAAATTTAGTATAAGTAGTCATGGTTGTAGCCAATTGAAGGCAACTAGGATTTTTAGATTAGAAGTAGGTTTTAGAATAGTTTTTCAGTGTTTAAATTGATTTACTTTGTACTCGTTATTTTTAAATTCAATGCAATTTTAGTTTAAACCTATTATTTACCTGTCTTTAATAAGTGCTAGGTTGTTAACACAAGTTTTTCTATTACTACTCGTATGTAGTACCACTGCTTAGACCCCATAGAGATTATTTAGGATTTCCCCTAGTTGCCTGTTTCTCCTTCCTCACTAGTGTTGTTTTTAGAGGTATTTAGAAGCTTGAAGTTGCCCTCTAAACTGCCCTGCACCCTGATTATACCTTTTTGACCCAGTTTTCAACCCACCATAACAGGGTCAATTCTGGGTCATTTGTTGTAATGTTTGTTATTTTGGAACCCATCCCAGGTTGTGTTCATAAGTGTGTTCTTAGAAGGGCAGCTAGTGCTTATGAGAATGCTTATTGTACCCTCCAAAGTTCCCAATTTGGCCACCTGTTGCTACTATGTATATCAAATAAGAGCTGAGCTTGGTTGATCTTGTTGGTATTCTAGATTAGTGACCTTGTTATTATTCTAATTGCTGTTTGTTATTGCTCTTGTTGTTGTTGGTTAGTTAGTTTAAGTTTTTGCAAGCTTATTGGCTTATTTTCCTATTGTTGAGCTGCTACCACTTGTATGTTGTTCTTGTTAGTTGTTTTCGATGTTATTTGATCTTGTTGCTGTCTATTATTGTTGATTCTTGGATGTGTTCCTGCTAACTGAATTCGTTTGGGTTTATTAAGCTTATTTGAAAATTTCTTGAACTAAGTTTAGAAACAAAGTTAAATGTTGAATTGTAAAATCTGTGTGAATCAAAACTGATTTAAGTTGTAGTTTGTTGAAACCCGTTTTACAAAAGTTGTAGCTTATAATCTGTGGTTGTGTTTTTGAATCAGTATAGAAAGAAAAAAAATATTTGCAAAATAACAAGGCTGGGATTCGAACACGGGCCACCCAGCTCACCCCACAACACAACACTCTGCTACCAAAGGTGCCCTTGGGTCTTTTGCAATACATTCTTCACCATTAATTGTTTTATATACTTGTAGTTTACTTTAGCTTACTTAGTCTTTTAGCTTATTCCCAGCTTTTTAACAAAGTGACACCAACTTTTTATATTTTTTAAAAATCAGTTTTATCTTTTAGAATTTACCAAAAAAATTTCAGATTTTTTTGAAATGTTTTAGTATTTATTAAAATTCAATTAGTGAAAATTAGGATTAAAATAGTTTTTAATTTATAATAATTAGAATTTTTATCGAAAAATTAATTTTCTTTTTTCCAAAATTTTCTTTTATCATTAGGTTCGTAAAAAAAATTATTTTTAGGCCCGTAGGATTAACGTAGCTTCCATTTCACGTTTTAATTTGTACACTCGCGTTGTATTTAATTAAACTTTTTACGTTTTTAATTTTAGCTTGTCATTTTAGGATTCCCGATACCTAACCATGTTTCCCGTAGTCATTTAGGTAGTTTTTAGGATTCTCCTAGTTTGCCATTGTTCATTTTCCCGTTTAGGTTATTTCATTTTCATTTTCGTTAATTAATTTTCCGTTTTTTTTTCGTTAATTTAATGTACAACAATACCAAACAACCTTTCACATACAAGATTTTAATCTCGATCTTTTCACGATACTTTCCATTTACACCTCGTTGGGGTACGACCCGGGAAACCACTTCCCGGTCTTTAAAATATCACTTTCACGAGTTTACGAGGTAATCTTTTTCCTAAAAGGTTTACTTGTATTCTCCACGTCTTGTTGTCTCACGATAACATTGACCTCACGTTTGTTGATATTTTTGATAAGTTGTTTTTACACACACCAAAACACAACGAATCAATCCCTCACACCACATATGTCCTTGTGTTTGTTGCATCAAACAATATGTGTTGGAGAAGTGTTGGAGAGATTATACAATATGTGGTTGTTGCATCAGATCATCATGCATCTAAAAAAAGCTATAAATTAGACAAGGTATGCTATTTTTTATATTTAACGAGCTCTTGGGTTCGAAGGTGGTTGTCCAGTTAGTAGATTATAAAACACGTAGATTTTGTTATGCATTTGTTAACATAGATGAGCATAGCGAGGGGTTAATAGTTTTCAGCTCAATTGTTGTCAATCAGATTCTTTTATATGTTAAGTGAGTTACCCTATGTTTTAATTTTACTTATAATACTTACTATGTTGGTAGGTTTTAGTATATTTATTTTTAATCATTTATATCTTGATTGACAACTTTTTATGTGAAGATCAAACTACAAATTGTGCACACTCTAATATAGGATAATTTTAGTTGTGCTTAAACCACATGGCATCCAAAGTGCTCTCAATTGATTGCCGACTAATAGGTTAGTATGCACAATTAAATTTTATTACACAAATTGAATAGACACCTCTATAATATTGGCCGCCTTTGTTTAAACACACCCTTCTTGACCCATTACAGACCCACCTATTCGGCCTTATATCAGTTACTGTTGATTGTATTAAATTTGACAGGTCAACCAGTAAGACAACTATCAAGGAGGATCCGAGGATCCGGTATGGGAACTATCAAGGTAATGAATACAGAAACCACCCATATGATGATGAATACGGAGACTATCTATGTATGTTAGCTTTTCCAAAAACCTTAACACTATAGTCATCACTTTTTCACTTTCTTTTTCACAATCGTTTTGTTACAATCAAGTTTCTGGTGGCCGTGATGAAATAAATGTCATCGCGGTTGGTCACTTGGTCCTATTTATGTCATATCATATAATCATTTTTTGGACGTGTATGATTCGTTGTGCCATCATAAATAATATGTATTCTTAGTGTTTGCTCTTGCAATGTAGTTATTCATGTTTGATTTGTATGGTTTTTATGTTGATCAAAAACATATAGGTACATTGGAGGGGACATCGGTGGATGAAGTGGAGGCGCTGTAAATGTAAGAGACCCGACAAGGTTGGGGCTGCATTCTTGGATGGTGGTAACCGGTGAATAGTAGAATTAATTTGGTTATTTGCTCTATTTCTTTAGTTTTATTAGTATACCAAAATATGAACTTGGAATATCAAAAATGTTACTTAATCGTAGGAAGGAATAACATACCAAAATTCTAACACATGGTTATTATTTCAGGTGTTTTATATGGTTATACAAGAAGTTTATGTAGGATGATTAATGTAATCTTTTTTCTTTTACAGCTTGCATTGTATTGTGGTTGTGATTTACTGAATAATGTGGGAGGGGCATAAATTATAATTCGGCTTTTATAGTCATTTTATAAAATTTCATATCATTGTACAAATAGTTAATCTTTGACATATTTGTTATCAATTTGATAACTTCCAATAACTTTTGTTTTGCACTAATGCATCATTTTTTAGTTGACACTTGACACGTCTCAGATATTAGATAAAATGTGTTTATTAGGTCTCTAATAGTACTCATATGTGATAGAAAACATTTTCAACTAATTCAGCAAACGTTTTTGAAATGTTATGCAAGTGTGGCACGAAGGGGTGATACGGTGCTATTGCTAATATAAATTGGTGTATAATCTTTATTTGGGGGTGTTATTGCTAATATAAACTAGTGTATAATCTTTACTTGGGGTTCGTATGGGCAAAAAGTTATTCATGATTNTTTTTTTTTATAGAACAGCATCATACTTGAAATCCGACCCCTGAGTTAAACCATCCAAATGGGTAGGCCTCGGGACTCGAACCACTAGGAGATATCCGCGAAAGGAAATCCCTAAAACTCACGGCTTCGAACTAAGAGGAAAACCCGGATTTTCTTTGTCACTTGCAAGACTCGAACCCGGGTAAAACCTCTTCCAAGCTCTAGAAAGAATTCAGATGGCCAACTGAGCTAAGTCAGTTGGTTAAAGTTATTCATGAAATGATTATGCAACAAAAGTTATTCATGAAATGGTTAAGCAAATGTGGCATGAGGGGCCATGGGTGACGCGTTGTTATTGCTATATAAATTGGTGTATTGTCTTATATTTGGATTGTTTGGGCATGTTGTTAGATAATAAAATTAGGCGACCAAATAATACTAGACGTTTGATATATAAGCATAAATCTCGCAGTAGATGTTAATTGGACAAACCATTGTCATAGGTACTATATATAAACATGATGTGCCCTATATGAACTGCTCTCGATACATTGCTTCTAAGGTTTGTATATATTGGTAATTTGGTATTATTAAAAGGTAAAAATGAATCAGCTTATCTGCTTATAGGGTTGAATTATATTATTTTTACCTATAAATGTTGATTGTAATATCTAAAAGTATAAAGTTTACATATACTCTTCAGTGCATTCCTGATTTTTTTTTTCTTTTATTATTTTCTTTTTGAACAGCAAATTTTAAAAAAACATATATCATCTATCTCACATGTTTCTATCGAGACTTAGTGTTAAAAGGTGTAAATGTGTCAAGTTTATCAATAATCACTGACTGTTTGTTGGAGGTTTATAATTTGATTTACAAGTTGAATCATATTCAACAAATTTTTAATCGACTAAGAATGAAATGTAGATAAATTTTGTTTAGGAAGTATATCATAGCTTGGTTTGAATGAGACGTTATGTAATGTATATTTATATAGTAACATATAAGGGATTGATTTCGTAAAACACATTTTTTAAGTTACCAATTGTCAAACCTTAAGTATTCTTATATATAATTCAAAAATGTTACTAAAACACTTGTATTTATAGAGTAAGTTTTCTGTAATGATAATTTATTTTAAATAAAACAAGTGTTTTATCAAAACAAGAAATTATGCCATTTTTTTTTATCGAACCAACTATTTGGAACATCTCTTTACAACCAATGACACATAACTTAAGTCAAACTTTTTTTTTAATTGATTTGATATGTACTCACTCTTATTACATATGAATTCTTAATCCCCGTAACATGAAAATCACAATTATTCTTTTATAACTCCTTTAATAATACCCGTTACAAAGTGTGTGCATTCTGCTATAATTAGTGTACTGGATTTTAAACACAGCTTTACAATTTTAATCAGGTATTAAGAAAACCGTCCATCGGACGGGTAGAGACATAGTATATATATATATATATATATATATATATATATATATATATATATATATATATATATATATATATATATATATATATATATATATATATATATATATATGGTGGCGTTATTGTAGTGTACACACTTAAAGTAAAATATAATAGGCACACTTGTGGACCATTGGATTAACTTTTTTGGATGAGATTCAAAATTAATTAGATTGATGCATAATAAATGTGTTTAATAGCATTACTATTAATAAATAGAAGGTCGAGGGCATTTTCGGTAAAATGTGTATATCACCAATGATCTACTTTTTCAATAATCTGGACACAAATCTTATTTCTATTTCTTTTTACTTATACGTAGCTTTTTATTACTCCGTATTTCTGTGTAGTGCAAAAAGATTAGCTTTTTTAAATTTTACAAAACTACTACCCAGATGATACATCGTTCAAAGATCCGAAAAAATACATAACCCAAAATCGAATTGGGACAGTAGCACTTGTAAGTTGTAACGTGCTGATATAGAACAATACTAGTAATACACAACCAATACATACTCAAAACCAAGACACTATTTTATGTGATACTTTTTATATTATTTCATGGTAGNACATGTTTATAACATTGTTTCTACTGAAGTATAAATCAAATGCAACAAAGAAGATTACTCAAAAGTGGTTCATTCATTCATTCATAAGATGAGTTACAGATTACAAACAAGTTCAAAAGTAAAGCCTATTCTATTACAAGTTCAACTACACAAAGCCTATCTAGTACATCATCTGAGCCAAAAGATGGTAGGTATGCGTGTCCAGGACGATGAAGATTGTAGTGTACACACTTAAAGTAAAATATAATAGGCACACTTGTGGACCATTGGATTAACTTTTTTGGATGAGATTCAAAATTAATTAGATTGATGCATAATAAATGTGTTTAATAGCATTACTATTAATAAATAGAAGGTCGAGGGCATTTTCGGTAAAATGTGTATATCACCAATGATCTACTTTTTCAATAATCTGGACACAAATCTTATTTCTATTTCTTTTTACTTATACGTAGCTTTTTATTACTCCGTATTTCTGTGTAGTGCAAAAAGATTAGCTTTTTTAAATTTTACAAAACTACTACCCAGATGATACATCGTTCAAAGATCCGAAAAAATACATAACCCAAAATCGAATTGGGACAGTAGCACTTGTAAGTTGTAACGTGCTGATATAGAACAATACTAGTAATACACAACCAATACATACTCAAAACCAAGACACTATTTTATGTGATACTTTTTATATTATTTCATGGTAGGTAGGCACATTATTTTATGTGACACTTTTGTTTTCTAAGTACAAGAAACTTATACACACTAGTAAATGTTAATTACTACTTACATTATAATAACTCATACACACAAATAATAAGAACTCATACACACCAATACGTACATTAATAAGAACTCATACACACCAATACACACTAATAAGAACTCATACACCCATTTTTGTAAGAAAATATTAAATAAGAACTGATGCACCCAGTTTTTGTAAGTAAATATCAAGTGATACATTAAATAAAAAATAAAAGATAACCTATATTAGAATATTAAATAAGAACGGATACGTCCATTTTCTAACTACGTCATCATTTATAAAGGATGGAATTTTTAAATCCGTATAAATAAAAATTAAAAAAATTAGGCTTGTATCTTAACATTAGTTAGCATGAAACAAAAAAGAAATGAGCATCAATGGAGGGTAGATTTTGAACCAGGAAAAACGAAACCGAATCGGCCAAAAACTGATACATAAGCTCTTCAAGAAACCGGTGCTTCACAATAAACTAATACATCGTGGTATTCATGCCGATTTGTGGTCGTCATATTTCGGTTCCCCACAAGTCGAACCATGGAGAAGACAACACCAACACCGCCGTTACGACTTGTTGACCAGTAACGGTTCAGAAACAAAATCCGCCTGAGTGTGGTTGTTGGTGGGGAGACGGCAGTTTCAACGGCGGCTAATGTTTATGGCTGCGGCTCGGTATATGGCAGCGACCAAGAGACAAAACAAACGCAACAAAGGTTCACGATTGAAAGACACGGTTGCAGATCACCGTGTGGTTTTTGTTACGATTATTCAAAACGCGACGACAATTGTTTTTTGTAGGGTTTCTCGTTTGAATGGGGGAGAGGAAAAAGGAGCAGATCTAATTTTGAGATGTAAAAGTGAAGGGTGTTTAAGTTAATGCAATTAATATGAAACAAAATACTAAGAATACCCTTTTAGTTTAATTTATCATTTTCTTTTTTATTAACTCTTATATTCCACATGTCTTATTCTGATTGGTACCTATTGTTCATCACTTTAAGAGTGTTCACCACTTGAA
>LBNU01007583.1:69344-92464 GCA_014162995.1 Artemisia annua
ATATATATATATATATACATACATATATATATATATATATATATATACATATATATATATATATATAAATATATATATATCACTTACAAATCGTAACCACAAGTACGACGTACGGATGTTCTGTCGTGTACACTCACACCATACACTTTCACCACGAGCCATCACAAAGAGTTTTCCTAATAAGCTATTTTTGAAATGTACGTACCACACAACAAGCAAGAAATACGCGAGCACATGGTCACACATAAAACCTTTTTCAAAGGAGTCAAAACATTTAAAACACGAATAGTACGCTAAGACTTACCATACTAATTTAAGTCACGTGTCGGAGCGGTTGCATCTTGTTGTTTATTGACTAGCAGATTTCTATTATTGAGGTGAGTTTCATGACCCCCTATTTTTACTCGTTTTATAACTATTTTGGGGGAGAATACATGCTCGTTTTTAACTAAACTCAATGCTTGTTTACTTGGATACGCGAATTGTTTACGCAAACTTTGTTGTTTGACTGAATACTTGATTTGGTTATTTGAATGCATTCTGTGTGTATCTGTTACACACGTGACTACTTTACATACACACACAAGTACTTTAAACGATTATACCTGCATAACCAAATGAACCGGCTAAGCCAAATCAACTGGCCAACCTGGCAAATGAACCTGCCAGCTTGCTATGCACATACGTGACCAAATGTACCGGTCAGCTTATATCTGATCATGACCGAATGTAACGGTCAAGCAAACGTTAAACCTTGTGGTCCACATTTCTTTTACGCTGAATTGCCATTTATATAAACTTATGAACTCACCAACCTCGTGTTGACATTTTAGCATGTATTTTCAGGTTTAAAGCGATAGCTTACTATTGGAGGCTTTGGCAGGGCATGGCATGGTCATAGATGACTCTGATGTATTTGAGACCGCTTTATTTCCTTTATGGGCTTATGCTTCCACACTGTTTTTGGAACGATGTAAACGAAACCCTTTTGAATATGAAAATTTCTTTTAAACGGTTAAGGTAAAAGTGTTCTTTGTACTTTGCGTTGTGATACCAGTTTAGTATCACCGAACATGTATGCTTCCGCTAAACCAGATTTTTGGTGTGTTACAAATTCAATCACCAAAGTGGACTAGAAAAATAATATCTCAAGTTAATTTAATTTAATTACGAATTATATGTGATTTTTTTGGCAGAAAGTTTGAAAAAAAAGTTGGTCAAAAGTATATAGAAGTGCATATCTACAGGAAGGTAATTTAATTCTCGTCGCGATGGTATAATTAATTTCACGTCACGATTAATGGTTTGCGAGATACTTTAATTTATTTAATGAAAAATATGTTTTTTTATTTAATGACTAGAAGGTGAAAATAAGTTTTTTTATTTAATAAAAAATGTGATGAACTTTTGTCTAAGCAATATAAAAGAAAGAGATTAAGTTGTAGAATAGCAACGAACTTTTTCAAATGTACCGATTTGGTACGTGTACTTTTTTTAAATTGTAGAATAGCAATGTACTTTTCAAAGTGTCCCGTTTGGTACGTGTACTTTTTTAAGTTGTAGAATAGCAATGTACTTTCCATAAATGTTCTAGTTTGGTACGTGCAATTTTCATAAGTGTTACAATTTGGTACGTCATCGCACGTACCAAATTGGAAAACTTATGGAAAGTACATTGCTATTATACAACTTAAAAAGGTACACGTACCAAATTTGAACACTTATGAAAGTACATTGCTATTTTACAACTTAAAAAAGTACACGTACCAAATTGGTACATTTGAAAAAGTTCGTTGATATTCTACAACTTAATCCCTAAAAGAAAACGGTAAGATGAAAATATGGAGTAAATTATAGAAATGGTCCCTGTGGTTTGCTTAGATTGCATATTTAGTCCCTGGTCTTTCGAACTTGCAGGCGGCCTCTTTGTGAGGAGTTTTTGGTTTCGTTTTGGTCCCTGGTCAGGGACTAAGTGTGCAATTATGAGCAAACCACAGGGACCATTTCTGCAATGGCCAGGGACCAAAATGAAACCAAAAACTCCCCACAGGGAGGCCGTCTGCAATTTCGAAAGACCAGGGACTAAACATGCAATCTGAGCAAACCACAGGGACCATTTTTGCAATTTACTCTAAAAATATGCATTTAAAAAGAATGGAACTTGCAACCTCCTAACCACCCACATACATCAAAAGAAGATGCTGAGACAGATGGCTCGAACTCTAGACCTTAACAGTCAAACAAAGCCCATTAGCCATCCGCTAGAGCCTCCTTCCCGTTAATCTCTTTCCTTTTTCTTCTATTTATGAGTAGTCCTGTTACAGTATTTATTTATTTGTATTTATTTTTAAAGATCCCCCAAATAGGACGCCTATTTGTTCAGAATCAAAACCAAATCAAATTCTCTTTAGAAAGAAAAAATGGACATAATATCACAACTGCAGGAACAAGTAAACACAATAGCAGCAATTTCCTTCAACACTTTCGGCACTTTACAAAGAGACGCCCCTCCTGTTCGTCTTTCTCCTAATTACCCTGAACCCACTCCCACACCCCCCACCGCCACCCCTGCCGCCACTCCCGCCGCCGCTAACGGCGCCGCCACCACCACTGAAGAATCACCCAACACTAATACTAATATATCTGAAGTGCCCAAGGTTCTTAGTGCTGAACTTGTTAAAGCTGCTAAACAGGTGTTCTTGATTTTTTTTTTTTTTTTTTAAATAAAGATTTTGTTTTTTAATGTTGTTTTGGTTGTTGGGTTTGTTGGTTTGATGTGTTTAAGGTTGTTGTGGGTTTGTTTACTTTAGTTTAGTGATGTTGGAAATGCTGTTTGGTTTAATGCGTATATTTATATGAATTGTTCTAGAAAGTCTGGATGCTAATTGTGATGACTATGTTCTTTGTGATAGACGAAAAGTTTATATAGGGTGTTAACTCGATAATTGAAATGCGTAGCTTACATGAAAGTCACTTCCGTAAACGGTGTTTGGACTTGTGTTTTTTAAGTGATTATTGCGACTCGAGAATTAGGATCAGTTGCTTAACTATCAATGGTTAGGCATTACATGTAATGTCCATCCAAGCACACCACCACCACCAACAACAACATACCCAATCCCGCCAGAGCGGGGTATGGGGGAGGTAGAATGTAGACAGATCCTACGCCTACCCCAGAATAAACCCGAGAGTAGAGAGACTGCTTCCTGGACAAACACGTATCTAGGAATTAGGATTGTTTAAAAATTTTATTCTTTTATTTTGAAGAATCGATTTTTATGCTGTTTTAGTTATTGGGTTTGTTGTTTTCATATATAAAGTGGCTGCTTTTTTGTTTGTTGGTTTGATATTTATAAGTTCGTTGTTGTGGATGTGTTTAGTTTAGTTTAGCGATGTTGGAAAGGTTGTTTTCTTATGGTTAATGTTTCTGTTATATGAGTTATGCTATTTTGAATTCTGAAATTTGATAATTTGTTATAAGAAGTTGAAATTTGAAATTTGAGAGTTCTTTTGATGGTATTCTGCCTGTTAACTTTGTATGCTTGTATGCTTGTATGTTTTTAGGCTTATGTCGTTTAGACTACCTACCCTTGTTATTGCTCACTTTCGCACATGCACTTATTTTTTAGCACTCTCACCTGCACACTTACCCTTGCCGGAGGTCTTCCTGGCAGTCTCCCTACCCTTGGGGTTATCCTGGGGTAGGGGTAGGGGTAGAGGTAGGATCTGTTTACATTCTACCTCCCCCATACCCCGCCCTGGTGGGATTGGGTATGTTGTTGTTGTTGTAAGTTGGGATGGTAATGGTAACAATTGCGATCTTTCTCTGATAGAAGAAAAGTATATATTTGTTGGGTTTTAAATTGATTTTTGATATTAATTGGTTTCCAAAGAAATCTCTTTCTTAAGGGGCTGGATGTGCGTTTTAAAGTGATTATTGCAACTTGAGAATTAGGTGTGGATAACTAATTCCTCTAGTTTTGATAGTTGGGTAATTTTACGTGTACCTCGATTGTCAGCTTAGCGCCGATATAAACACCTCCTTTGGAATTAGGATTCTTTGGAATCTCTAGTGCTGTGTAAGCCAATACCTCCCTCGTACAAGCCTAAGTATGTATGTGCTAGTTTCTGTTAGGCTCTATTCGCTTATGACATGCTCGTTCATTTTCCATCTTGCGGGCCTATCTTCATTTTCCCTTAGATAAAGAAATTGGGCTTCATAGATACGTTTTCATTTCTTGTCACATGATATAAATGAATTATGAAATGGTGAAATGGTTAAATGACATAAACACATAGGACATACTCGAGTTATATATTTGCATCATATTTCTAGTCGCAAGACGTTGAATGTGAAATATAAAGATACTTCTTCTATATTTTTGTGAATAAAGCCGTTAACTATCATGCTCCCCGTATAGCACTTCTCCGTCGTCAATTAATTCTTTGATATGCCTGCGATTAACTTAGAATATGTTGTTACATTTGTAGTTTGATGCACTCGTGACTGCCCTTCCTTTGTCAGAAGGAGGTGAGGAAGCTCAACTGAAAAGAATCGCAGAACTTCAGGTATAATTCTTACAGTTACTCCACACCGCCTGTTCTCCAAAATAAGCATCATAGGCAGTTGGTAAATTTACATATCAGTATGGCCATGCACGTGCATTACCCATGAAAGATTTCATGGTTACATAGTGTAAAAAAAAATTAATTAAGTTTGGTATTGTAGTGAAGCCCGTTACAAGTATTTATCAAGGTAGTTCATACCGTCATCAAAATTTTTGGATCGGTCATACTCTAAAATGTAATAATACATTTTAGAATGATTTAAGAAGAACTACTTCTCATGAATAAAGAAATTTGTCTGTAGGCTGAAAATGATCTTGTTGGTCAAGAACTTCAAAAGCAACTTGAGGCTGCAGGTTAATCACTTCTCCCCATATTTATCTCTGCATGGATTACCTTGCTTATTTCTGTTTTCTTATTGCCCATGGCTCATCATTTTGGGTTAGGGTTATCCCTCTGCTTAAAATCACTTTGACAATCTCTGAATCTCAACTTGTTGAAAGCTCTGAAATATAAAATATTTGACAACTACATTTGACTAGGCTAGTTTGCTATAGTGAGAGGATTCACATTTCGTCACTATAAGTTGATCTTTGATCAGATTTTGTGTGAAGATATATAGGTTACAATTGGGTGTTTGGTTGGTAGGGTAGTGTTTTAAAAATACTGAGTTGCATTTGTGTTTCCAAAGTGATTATACCAATTTTATGAATTAGATGTTCTCCTTTACCCTTAGAAAATTAATTTTCTTGCAGCGACTTCTTACTAGTATCTACGTATCCGATTTAAACCGACCTCAAAATCAGATGATAGAAAACAGTTTAACCGAGCACTGTAACTGAATATTTGTGCGACTTTGGAGAAATTATAAGTCTTGTCAAACTTTGCACATCTGATAGCCTTGTTAAACATCTATACTCAAACATTTGCTTTTGCGCATCGCTTGAGGTCGTAATACCTGTAGGCTGTGTGGATTTGGTACAGAAATTGGCGGATTCTAAAACTGTTCAAGGGTCGATTTTGGCAGGTTGACCTTGTAGGGAATATTTTACTTTCCTAATCATGTTCTGATGCAGTGCAAACTAATTTAATTACAATAAATCGGGTATTTTACTTGGTATTTTACTCTCCTAATCATGGTCAGTATATATTGGTTTGTTGTGTCAAATTTTGTAGAAAAATTGTAGAGGTGTGGCGAGTGGGCCGGTCAAGTGGGCAGGTTAAATAAGACTGTTCTAAAACCTCCTCTGTTTTTAAAGGGATTATTGCAACTTCTTGAATTAGATAATCCTTCTCCATACACCTTAAAAAAGTAATTTTCCTGCAGCAACTTCTCACCTTTTTTTGAATCTGATTTATGTGGTCATAACATATTAAATGAATTTAATATGAACACAATCCTATTGTAATTTAGCATCCAAAGTGCTTCAATTTTCAAACAATGAGAACATTCTCTTTTGCTCGTTGTTACTAGCAAAATGGGTGGATTGTGTTGGATCGGGTAACGGTTTGAATTGGTTTTAAAACGTGTTAAAACAGGTCAAGGGTCAGCTTGAGTAGATTACCCCATTGCGGGAAATTCCCTTCAGCACATCTTGTATTGCAAAATTTCAAGTATGACACAAACTTTGAATTCTTTGCGGTCAAGGTTTCTGTTTTGATTTTTGTGTGTGTGTGTGCGCTTTACTTTGCTATCTGGATTTTCGCTTAACTTAAGATATATATTTAAATTTAAATAAAAAAAATAAAAAATAAAATAAAAATAAAAAATAAAAAATAAAAAAAAAAATAAAAAAAAAAAAGAAAGAAAAGAAAGTAATTGTTTGGGAAAAACCAAGGTCTATGGATATAACAATGTTGAAGGATCACAAAATGTGGTAATAAAAACTACCAGATTCGATATGAGCCAATTTAAGATTATGGTTTTTTCACCCATTAACATCCAATCAGTGGTAATGAACTGAATGACAGAAGAAATAAAAGAACTATAGATTATCATCAATTATTATGTTTTCTTTTACATCGCCTTCTCTATAGCTAATGAAGCTAATGTTATTCACCCTCCACGTAAAGTATGCCTTGATATGCTCCTTCTTGATTTTTTTTTTAATCGAACCATGATATATTGTGCTCTTTTTCTTGTTTTTCTTGGAAGAATTTTGCTTGTTTGTGTGAAAGAGAGGAGAAAGCGTGTTAACTCCCACAGAAGATAAAAGATAAAATATGAGTAAATTAACACTCTGTCGAAAAAGGAGACAGTTTTGATTTTCTCTGTCTGAAATCAAAAGTTATGCTGAAATGTGATGTTTCTAGATGTCTTGGTGAGGCATTGTGTTAATCTGTTTTTAAGATTCATATTGTGTACAAAAGTATCGGTTAAGTAGGGCTTTTTATTATTGCTAATGGATCAAATGAATGATATAGAAAAGAATAGCTAAAAGAACCGTTTAAAAAGGTTACAAAGTGTTCCGAATTGTATTCAAATTACGGCCTTTTAAATGGTGTTATCACATATTGAACAGTGTTTGTCAAAAGATTAAATTGTATGAAAGTTTTAAAAACATTAGCGGGTAAACCACGCCCATTGTGACCTGTACTGAAGGACTCGTTTTGATACTGACCCATTTTGACCCATCACTTGTCCTGATCATTTTGCCACCTCTAGGTAAAGTCTGCAAGACAATGTATTTAAGCTAACTTTTAGGTTGTAAATTGACATCTTTGGGGATGAAGTGGTTGGGACTTGGGAGTTGGGAAGATGATATTTTGACGACAAGTTGGGACTTGGGAATACTAACTTATGTCTGCCATAAAACGAACACTCCCTCTTTACCCTTAATATCACGATAATTGACCCGTTGACATGTCTCTTTGAATTGCAATGTTCTGTATGTTAAATCCAACAATTTATGGATTGTTATCATAATAAGTATGCTTCAGAAGATCTTTTTGTCTCTGCACAAACATCTCTTGTATATTATGTGTGCTGCCAAACTTGGAAATTTTTTTCTTGGTACTAGAAACTAAAAGTAAACTAATTACGAAAATCTCTTATCAAATTAGTAATCAGAAAATGCTTCTAGGCTTAAATGATTGACATAAGAAAAAGTCGAAAGGAACTCCTTTCTAGAGTGTCTAACATAAGAGTATATAGAGAATGTGGTTTTCTGATTTAATTATTTTGAGATGTTATTGTTGATATCAGAGAAGGAATTGAAGCAAGTGCAGGAGCTGTTCAATGAAGCTGCAGATAACTGTCTCAATATGAAGAAGCCAGACTCATGATTATTGGAATCTTTGTATCTTTTTGTATTTGTGTAGGTATAATGTTCACTTTAGTGGTTACTTGTTGGATTCATTATCAAATTAAAGCTGATTAACCATGAAATTTGAGTGGAAAAGGACCTTTAAACTTGGTTCGATTTGTTATGGCCTTCCTGTTAAAACATGTAGCCAAAAGGCCTACACACTGAGCATTTGGCTCTCCCATACTGCTCGTCAGGTCACCTAATGGATTCGATGTTGTTTACTAAATTAAGTGTTTTGGATATGTTACTAGATTAGCCACTTAATTGAAGGAGAGATTTTTGTGAACCTCCTCATTAAGATGAAACAAGGGTTTGGGCTCACTCACTCATTAAGTGGAAAAGAAACACCCCAACTCAAATTCGGAAGATTTGGAGCTTTTGGTTTTCAAAGTTGAAAACATAACTGAATATATACAAGATAACAATGTGAAACACTTTTTTTTTCCTAGCACTAAACTTGCATAGATTAGCAGTGCACAACATATATACAAGATAAAGAACTGGTGACATCATACAAAGCCCTTTTCTAACAACAGCACTAGTTGCCCAACAAATTGTAAAGATATTGGAAGTATAAAAACTTATTGACTTATCAACTATGCTAAACTTATTGACATCGTACAAAGCCCTTTTTAGAAGCTTCTATCAACGGACCTTCTAAATCCGATAGGGCGTTAGAAGCTTTGTGAGCTGTATAAAAGCTAGATACGTCAAACTTATTGACTTATCAACTATGCTAAACTTCATGCCAGTCATTCCAGAAACAAAGGAATAATAGAGTTGCATCGGCTTCAAATTTCCCTTCAACGAGTATCGAAAGAGAATAATTAGGCCCATCCCACTTAACCCGACGTTTAAAAATCTTTGAATGAGTCAATATGCATATCGTTTGAAACGGTGTCGTTGTGTTTATTTTGGCAGGAGTATCTCAAATCCAAAGTCATACGTATTAAAGAGCATGGTTCGATGACAGTCAAGCTTCTCAAATCCTCATGTATTGGTGTTGATATGCAAGTAATTGCCTACAACTAGTGAAGCGGATTACACTGCTATTTCAAATTTTGTACTGTAACATTTTGTGGTTTGTGTGCGTGTGGGTGACAAGTTCAAGTGTAAGACATGCTTCATGAAGACCTTTGACAACTTTAAGTCCCACATTGGCTAAAGAAAAGTAACTATTGCAGCTAATATATTACAATGTTTATGGATCATACGTGTTTGGATTAATAATATAAGTGTTCAGCAACTTCGTGTATTGCTGTGAGCTTTAACAGCGTATATGCGAATGTAACTGGAACATTTATATGAATTCTCAACTTTTTAATAGTTGATGAAAAAGGTGAAGACTTAAAATGAAAAACTTATGTAGCGTTTAGTTGGGAACATCCTATTTTTCCATGAAAATTTTCATAGGAAAATGAAAAAACTGAAAACCGATTACTCACATTTAAAAAAAAAAGAAAAAAGAAAAAAAAAGTCTCATTTTTCAAAGTTTAACTAGAAAAATGAAAAACTCTAGTAAATATAAAGGAGGAAATCTCTTATAATAAGGCTGGACGCAGTAACCATGAAATGATCGGCATTATTGTGGCATGAAGTCACGATCGATCAACTCTTTTTTTTTTCTTTGAATCGGTCGCAGGAACGATCAATTGTCGTTCTTGGTTGCGTGTGTGTTTGTGTTTAAATTAAATGAAAATGTATTTTGTGCGGTATGTTTATTTTTAGTATAGGTCGTCCTTATTGTGGCAAAAAAATCGCGTGTAGATCACCGGAGAGACAAAGCTGACGTGGCGGGTAAAATGAAGGTCGATTCCCTCCTTTACTGTATTTAGCCTAAGCAAGATAATCTATAGTTGGTGACGTGCTGGAATGGTTTCTTAAGTCCTTGAAACAAGATTCAGTTTTTAATTCCCCGATATGGATGTAGTCCATTATTATATATTTCAAATCATACATTGCCATATTAATGATCTAGTGTTGAAGACTACCGTTTGGCTAAGTTTAGATATCGAGAAGTGTTTTACATCTTACTCAACTACGCAAGGTGTGTTTGTTTTTTGAAAAATGTCGTACTAGCCTCTTACTCTTTCCGAATCAGAGGTGTAAGAGGCAATCAGACATTAGTGTTGTTTGTTTTTTTTCTTTTGAGTCAAACGACCAACATTTTACATCTTACTAAATAAAAGGTGGGAGGCTTGTCTTATTGTCTCTTACTCGAAGATTGAAGACTTGTATTAATATATATTTGATGGTTTATTAACCATGTTATATTTATGGTAAAAAGTCTTGTTTCATATTTACATAAGTTACTATTATCGCATTTCGTTGGTTTAATAAATAAATTGCAAAAACGAGCGATTAAAATCATTCAAACAATTATACAAAAACAAATAACGAATATTTCGTTCAGATTTAGACTTTTTAGCCACCTCTTACCGGTAAGATGTAGTCAAATTCAGACCTAAAACATATTAATGAAACAATATTATCTCCGGCATATTATCTTTCTTGGAGATAATATGTTAGATATCATATACTGTACGAAATAATGTTTGTAATCATACATGATATCTAACATATTATTTCATATTTTCATACATGATATCTAACGTATTATCTCCAACTAGAACTCAACTCTCACATTCTGCTGGGCCATAGTTTAGTTGGATCAACAAAACATGCTTTAGTTAATAAACACGTTCATGATGACCGATTGTTTATCAAATTGCAAAAGAAGGTTTCTGACGGTGAATTTAACTCACAAATTTCATATTGAACAGTATTAAACCCACGAATATGGAATAGGAAAGAAACTTAAACTCCTTATTACCTATATAATAAAGCATAGAAAACAGAATAATTATATATGTTACTCCTTGAGTTTAGTCCCATAATTGTTTATAACTATTAAAAACGATTGTTTGCATTAACATATTAATTTGCAAAACAGGTAGTGTAATATATTGAAGAGGGCTGCACCTTACAAGACCACAACTTCTTGTAATGGAACATGAACCGAATATTGTGTATGTGGTCCTCGACGCCCGGTATATGACAGACCAAGTCCAGTTCCTGCATGAATATATATTAGGGAGGTGATTGGCACACCAACTTTTTTTTATTTTTGCACCACATTCTCTGCATTACATTGTTGTACTCTCTGTGCATTACAGTGTTGTACAAAATGCTTTGTTTATAATTAAAAAATGGTGTACGAATCAATTCCCTATATATTATGCTCACATAAATATATATTCTCACATACATGACATGTCTTTTGCATACATGTACAAGTAAAACTAGCTTACAAACGAATAACACGATCGATAGGAGTTAATTTGATTAGACACTGTATAGAAGTGTGTATTAGAGGCAAACCAAAAAAAAAAGTACAGGGGTGGAATTGATAATTAAAAGAAGTCATAGGAGCCAATGTCGTTAATTTTAGTTGGTTTCCTCATTTTATTAGGATTACTGGATTAGTCATTAAATATAGGAGATTAGGGCCGCTATTTTTATTATTATTATTATTATTTTTGCATGCTTAATTACTGAAACGATTGAAGATTTTTCTTGACAATGAATAAGACTGCAGAACATCCGGAAAGCCAAAACCATGCTGTGAAACCTGGAATATCGAGTACCTTGGTATCTGCAGCTGCTACAGAATGCAAAAGCTTGGCAAGATCATCAAATCAAAAGCATTTTAAACGGTCAACAAAAGCGGAATTAGAATACAGCAGGTCCAAGGGCCTGTGTGTCACATGTGACCGAAAGTTTACGCCTGGGCATAGGTGTGTGAGTCCTACTTTGCAAGTTCTGTTAGTAGACAAAGATAATAAGGATGACGGTGTTGCTGACAGTGGCAGGTTTTAATAATAATTTTACAATGAGATTGCGGGGAATACTTGATGGGAAACAGATTACGGTGCTTATAGATAGTGGGGCAACAAACAATTATATCTCAGCTCATTTAGGGGAAAGTTTGGGAATTATGGTTATGGACACTGCTGCTTTTAGTTCAATTATAGTGNGGAAAGAAACTTAAACTCCTTATTACCTATATAATAAAGCATAGAAAACAGAATAATTATATATGTTACTCCTTGAGTTTAGTCCCATAATTGTTTATAACTATTAAAAACGATTGTTTGCATTAACATATTAATTTGCAAAACAGGTAGTGTAATATATTGAAGAGGGCTGCACCTTACAAGACCACAACTTCTTGTAATGGAACATGAACCGAATATTGTGTATGTGGTCCTCGACGCCCGGTATATGACAGACCAAGTCCAGTTCCTGCATGAATATATATTAGGGAGGTGATTGGCACACCAACTTTTTTTTATTTTTGCACCACATTCTCTGCATTACATTGTTGTACTCTCTGTGCATTACAGTGTTGTACAAAATGCTTTGTTTATAATTAAAAAATGGTGTACGAATCAATTCCCTATATATTATGCTCACATAAATATATATTCTCACATACATGACATGTCTTTTGCATACATGTACAAGTAAAACTAGCTTACAAACGAATAACACGATCGATAGGAGTTAATTTGATTAGACACTGTATAGAAGTGTGTATTAGAGGCAAACCAAAAAAAAAAGTACAGGGGTGGAATTGATAATTAAAAGAAGTCATAGGAGCCAATGTCGTTAATTTTAGTTGGTTTCCTCATTTTATTAGGATTACTGGATTAGTCATTAAATATAGGAGATTAGGGCCGCTATTTTTATTATTATTATTATTATTTTTGCATGCTTAATTACTGAAACGATTGAAGATTTTTCTTGACAATGAATAAGACTGCAGAACATCCGGAAAGCCAAAACCATGCTGTGAAACCTGGAATATCGAGTACCTTGGTATCTGCAGCTGCTACAGAATGCAAAAGCTTGGCAAGATCATCAAATCAAAAGCATTTTAAACGGTCAACAAAAGCGGAATTAGAATACAGCAGGTCCAAGGGCCTGTGTGTCACATGTGACCGAAAGTTTACGCCTGGGCATAGGTGTGTGAGTCCTACTTTGCAAGTTCTGTTAGTAGACAAAGATAATAAGGATGACGGTGTTGCTGACAGTGGCAGGTTTTAATAATAATTTTACAATGAGATTGCGGGGAATACTTGATGGGAAACAGATTACGGTGCTTATAGATAGTGGGGCAACAAACAATTATATCTCAGCTCATTTAGGGGAAAGTTTGGGAATTATGGTTATGGACACTGCTGCTTTTAGTTCAATTATAGTGAATGGAGAAATTGTCTACAATCAAGGCATTGTAAGGGGGTCATAATTTCGTTTCCAGAGTTGCAGGTGGTGGAAGATTTGTTGCAGTTTAAGATGGGTAGCACACTTCGTATAGATGTGATTCTTGGAATTAAATGGCTGAAAACATTAGGTGACGTTATGGTGAATTGGCAGCTTCTTACAATGACGTTTGGTACTGATACCGGTAAAGTAACATTGAAAGGGGATCCAAATTTATGTCGCATCATAGCACCTGCTAAACCCATTGTGGATACTTCAAAGATTGAAAAAGATCGGATATCCGAGGAGCCTAAACAACATTCCAAATTAGCACAAGGAATGAAACAGCAAGTGGATAAAACTCAATCTGATATTGACTTGAAGGTTGAAGATTCAGTTCGTGACAGGCAACAAACAATGGCTCAAAGGCGAAATAAAAAGTTGGCTCCCAAGTTTTACGGACCTGGTCAAATAATTAACAAGTTGGCTCGCAAGTTTTATGGACCTTATCAGATTATCAATCGGGTTGGGAAGGCGGGATATGCGCTGCAACTACCCAAGGCGCCAAATGTGCGTCCCCTGTTTCTTGTATCTCTATAAGAAAAATATTTAGACATATTCCTTCTTCATCTTAAGTTTTAATCTTTTTTGTTATTCATACATACACATGGTTTGATTATTATTGTTTTCAGGGACTAATTCTATACAAGCGAAAGATAAAAGAAGCTTTTGGACATTTAATCAAGAAAGGAAGCACCATGTACAAAAGAAAGTTAAAAGAAGCTTTTGGACCATTAATCAAGAAAGTATGCACAGGAAGAGCTAAAATGGTTGAAGGTGAAAGGAGGATTGTAGCTGCCAAGGACCAAATTCTTCAGCCTATTATTAATCATTAGTTCACAAAAGTATATTAGTTTGTTGGTGTGTTCATCATCTACTGATCGAATTCTGGATCTGCTTATGATTGTTTTATTTTGTGATTATGAGATTAAAGATTTTGTTGCACCAAATTGTTCTGTTTTCCATTATGGGGCAGTATCAAAAGATTTAATTACTACTGTCCACTGGAGTCGTTAAATACTTTTATAGAAGCGTATGTATAAATGCCATCGAAACTATCAAATAATCAGCATTAGCAAATTAAAGAAAAATCATAATTAGCACAAGCATGCTGTTCAAAGCGTATGTAGTATTAGTGTCGCATAAAACATCATCACTTAAAAAGATGATCATCATATATTCATATGAATATCCTTAGATAGCCACATGAAAAACAACCTAATGCCAAGTTAAAAATGTTTACAGAAGCCTTAATGCTAAGAAACGACCTAGCTTATGTATGAAATAGACAACACAAAAGATATTCTTCGACATGACTCATGGACTAGCTTTTACGATACGAGAAACTAAGAGCATGGGATCTTCTCATAGGACTTGGTATGCATAGTAAACAAAACCTTAACTTTAGTTGGACTGCAGAGTTTTGGTTAACATATTTCAACATTCTTGCTAGTATTCATTTGGGATATACCGATATTAATAAGTTCCTTAATGACATCTTGCATCTTCTCATGGGTTAAAGCTTCAGATTGAGCACATGCAGTCAAAGCATTTGTTCAGCAGCAAGTTCTGATGTCATTTGGTCATAAATAGACTTGCACATGGAAATAAAGCCATCTAAATTGTGTCAATAGTTCAACGAAGTGCACTAGAAATTTCTGCTTGTGACAACTTTTCCTTCTTGGTGAGAGTTGTTTCCATTTCTATGATGTGTGAGTGGTTGACCAACACAATGCATGGTGTTATTGAGGCAACGAAAGATGTTTTATCATTAAACGAGCCATTTTGATCTCCAAAATTATATGAACCATAATTACATTATTATTATTTTATTATTTTGAATCTAATGTTTGTTAACAGTTTAAAGAATATTAGTGTATGATAGTTCAGATATAAGTTTAGGGGGTTAGTTGTAGTTTAGCTCAAACTTAAGGAGGTTAGTAATGTATTAGGACATTTTCTAACCTCCTCAATTTTAGATTCCTTGTTCACCTAGAACAAGAGACAACCCCAACCAAGCAATTATTATTTGTCCATATCTAAAACTAGCTGGTTTAACCATTTTGCAATCCATTGAGAAAGAGCTGATAACTTATCTCATTTTGACCAAAATTGCATGCCAACTCAAATGACCATTAAAACCAGACAAAATCCTCAGGACCGGATAAACTGTTTAGAAAAGTAAAAAGGGCCTTAAGAAAGTTACAGGAAATATCTCAAAAGTGAGTTTCATAGTAAAGATCTAATGATTTACTAGCAGCTCTAGTACTTGATCCTTCTTTCTTTGCTAGGAACTCTACGCCTTCATCTTGCAATCCCAGAAACGCCAAACCAATCAGATCACTGCACAATCAGAATATTACACCAAACATGAATTTATCTAATCGTGATCAAAACATGTGAGCAACATGACATGTAACCACGGTTTTGATATTAATGCGCATGTAAATCATGTGTTGGAGTGAAACCTCTTATGAAACATTCATTTGCATGTATCTTGAACTGAAAGAAAGTAAAATTGTGGGAACTCAAGGAGGCACTGTACTTTTTCTTATGGGAAGGCCAAATTAATTATACATAAATTTTTTTGATAGATTAAAAAGCACTACATTAAATATACAAGATATCAAAATCCCCTGCCCCCATGAAGTTCTGCTATGCTCGAGAGCAAAAGCAGCAAGGGCAACCAATGTGCAGGCTAACAAGATCATGTTCAATCGACCGACTAAAACACACTTCCAGAAATAATAAGAATGTCTAACTGATAATCATACCTGATGCGGCTGCGGTTGCGGCTGTGGCTGCGCTTGGACTTGCGGATAACCACCGTATCCAGGATAGCCTCCATAGTACATAGCAGGATCTTGTGCTACTGGAGCATAACCATAAGTCTCATATCCCTGTCCATATCCGTAGTATCCAGCGCCGTTGTACTGGCTTTGCTCTACCTGAGGCTGAACAGATATAATATATCAGTGTTTGTTGCTTGTTAGTTTCAGAGTGAGAAATAAAAGATATACAACAAGAGACAAGAGACTAACGTTCCTAGAAATTCAAGTTGTCTTAACTTTTAGGTAAATAAATAAAGAAAAAACAGTTTAAGTAGCAAGTGATCAAAAGCATGTTCAAGTGTTTTATAGCATCCTAAATCGCATAAAAAAATGAGATCCTAATTTACTGATTGATTTTGTTATCACATTAAGAATAACAATCTCATACGATATTGAAGGAAAAAAAAAGAATTTTGCCAGATCGACCCGGGGCAACCTGAAAATCTACCTGTTCGCAACCAACGTTGTGCCATAGTATGTAATAATTAATAAACAAAGTGTTCAGGACAATCCTCGAACATCAGTAAATCACTCATGCACAATATAGCAAACTAGGTTCTAATAAAATAAGTTGATGGAAAAGCCTACTAGATAATACAAAAAGATATTTCATCAACTTATTCTATAGTTTAATAGGCAGTGCTCTATATCATAAGCATTAAATCAAGAAGTCCTGTTCCATCCAGCCTTAAACTGCTGAAATGATTATTAAAAAAAAAAAAAAAAAAAAAAAAAAAAAAAAAAAACAGCTGAAAATGCTTAAACGAACCTGTTTACTGGAAGGACTGCGACCCCATGAAAGTCGCACAGTTTGTCCACCCAACTGAGTTCCTTGTAGTGTCCGCAATGCTTCTTCAGCACAGCTTCTGCACAAGCATGATACAACCGAGCACTTAGAGAATTATATCACAGAGTTGCAAAATAGGCAGGTCAGGGGGATTGAATGACGGGGTATAGCCATTTCGGGTGGTAACTTGCCATTTTCGATACAGTTAAAAGGCATGGATATGCTATATGTGCCAACACTTTTCATTTTCTTACGAATAATATATATAATTTAGATTTTGGATTACAATACCAAGATAGTTAGAAACAATAATTTAGATTTTGGATAAAAATGATAGATCAGGTCCTATGCATTAGTAATGAACTTTGGACGACTAAAATTTTGCTTCAACTCGTTTCAGACAAAATAAAAGCACTAATATACCAATACAAAAGTAAATAGGTCGACAGCGTCACCTCTAAATTTCCACCTTAATTTAGCAAAATTTCCCATAAACACACATACCTCTCAGCAAATTGAACAAATCCACACCGTTTGCCCACGGGAATCTTCACATGGACTAATTGTCCATATTGGCTAAATACTTGCTTAAGATGGTCGTCTGTGACATTAGGATCCAAACCACCAACAAATACCTGTAATCATTATACTGAAACCAATGAGAATTTTGGTTCCTGAAAGCAATATGTGCTCTGGCAATGAAAAAGTGTACTGACAGTAGTATTAGTTGGATCCTCATCATTCTGTATTCCCTGAGTATTCTGGTATGAAGCTGCAAGTAAAGAAAACTAATAATGTTAAAACAAGGAGCAAGTGACTTCTTTTTTTACCATTCTGCTGCCCGATATGTTGATGGTTACAACCAGAATTCCAGCTAGGTTTCAGATGCAAAAGCAGGTTTGAATATTGCAAAGTGACCAGAATGATAAAAATTTAGATATGTAACCACATATAATGACATTGACTTATTACGCTATTACAAATATTACATATTAAGGTTTGCAGAAAACATAACACAATAAAATTACTGTCAAGACTCAAGACATCTATAAAACTGTAGCATTGTAGCATAAGAAAGATAAGATATCTGTAGCACCAAACAGATAGGATATGTTGCATGCATTGTAGCATCAAACAGATAAGATATGGCTTATTAGGTCGCAATTATTTACCTACTCATTCAGCCAAACAAAGTAGCGTTTATATAAAAAATTAATCAGCTATTGTTCTTCAAAGGTAATATAATACGTGCATCGTACAAGAGGCGACCGCTAAATACTAAGTCCGCCCAGGCAAGGGACCCCTTGCCCAACCAGTAATAATGTGATGCGTGTTTTAAAAGTAGGCAGGGGTGGCAAGTACATTCATTTGTGCATGTATCTGAACAAAACAGCAAGAACTCAAGTCATTTGTTCATAATTGTGCATATTGTTTAAGTCAACATAAGAAACAATATGATTGTGTTAGCTGCTGTTATTCAAGTTTACAAAACCAGAATTCAAACTGTGATGATGGGACATCTTCCTATTCCTACATAAAATAATCCAGGCAGACAAAACAATTCACTGAATTCATAGATGGATCCTGAAAACGTCACGGCTCCATAAAGAAACATTAATGACTAAATCCATATTCCTAGAAACAGAGCCAAAGATCTCAGTCTGGCCCATGACATATCCCAATATTTGTTTCTCCAACAAGGCCGATAACACAAAACAGTTGGTATTTGGAACTATGAATACCAAAAGATCCAATAAATCTGTTGATCCTTCTACGGTTCTGTTTGTTCACCTACAACCCCCCTTAACAACTATTAGTCATGGCTTTCGAAACTGAAAATTAAGAATGATGTAGCCTAAACTATGATAGAAAGCATAAAGCCTAGTGCCAACTATAGCTTAAAGCCCTGTTCTCCCATAGACTCCTAATTATTATACTAGTGTATGGGATAAATGGAAACTAACGAGATTGTGATTATGAAAAACTTATAATATAAGTGAAAAGGAATCATCATAAAAATGCTAAACTTTAATTATAGGTGGAGAGACAGACAACGAACATAAAAGTCTGGGAATGAGAAACAGATCAAAGAAAAAGTATGACGATGCAGAGAAAGACGTAACTTCTAAGCAAGAATAAAAGTAATTTGTGGTTGTTGCGGAAAAGAAAATACTGAAAATTGAAAACTTGAATGACAGAAAATTGAAAACTTGAATGGAAGGAAAGGTTAATATTAATGGACTTGATAGAAAAAGTAAAAACTGAGGAACTGAATTAAACGGTAAGGGCAATTTAATGGCTTAAATTAAAACTGACCTACGCAAGGCCACCCACTATAGGGGTAATTATTTCTGCTGAAATCAGTGCGATACCCTTACATGATAGAGCCCCTTGATGCCCTGCTTTGAGACAACAGTTCTAATAAGTTGTTGCATGTTTAATACTTTACAAAAAATTTAATGCCCAAAATTCTCAAAGCACGGGAAGGAAATGACTCTGCAAGCTCGCACATATCTTCAGAATTTAAACGCAATACCAATGAATAGAACTTATACTTGATAAACAAAACTACACAAAATGCTTCTAAAAGTTCAAGGTGAAAAAAACATATACAGAGAATTCAAGAATCAAATCACAATGAAGTAGATAATACCAGGATTTTGATGTACCTTTTTGATACTGTTGTCCACCAACAGCATTTTTGTTAGCAGCTGGCCCAATACGCATTGGTCTAGTTGAGCATAATCTTCCATTCATCTCAGTCATAGCACGTATTTGTTCAGTCTCGTCCCCAAACTTCACAAATCCATAACCCTTTGTGCGTCCTGTCATTCGATCAGTTACAACTTTCGCACCCCTTACAGATGGATAATGAGCTCTAAATGTCTCCTGTAATGTATAATCTGTGACATCAGCTGCCAAATCTCCAACAAATATGGTGAAATCAGGAGCACCATCTGCACGTTTTTCACCAACACCAAAAGAAGCCCAGTTCAACCTGAAGTTCTGCTCAACGTTGGGCATAAGAGCACCGTTGTATGTCTGTAAATGCTTTTCTGCAGCAGCACGGCTAACAAACTCAATGAACCCATAACCTTCAGATTGCGCAGTTTGCTTGTTACGAATAACTTTTGCAGAAATCACCTGCAATCAACAACGTGACTTAAGTTATGATAACAACTAACACAAATCTCCTCATATTTATAGCAAAATAATTTCAGCAAATCATTTATGAAACAGAAGTTTATATATTACAGTAATCCCCATCAAACACAAAAGCTGAAAACATGTACCGCAACAACAAACTTATTTGCATAGTTAAGGACGCAAAAAAAGTGCTACCAGACCGTAACATATGGGAAACAAAAGTACAACCCACCCTTCTGCTAGAACTTTAGAGGTAACTTTTGCCTTCTAATGCCAGATGAGGTGAAGGTTTTTTGGGCAAAATAACAGCTTAGTTTCTCATTTGTCTCGTTTTAGTCATTGCACTTACGTTTGTAGCTATGAGCCATTATAAGATAGATTTGGGTCCCATTTAGGTCGTCTCATAAGCCATAACCAAAATATTGCTTTCTGAACTACTAACTTTTAAATAAAAAATTCGATTTCAATAAAATGTTGAACTTAATATCATAGCATGAAAATAGCGAGATTACAAAAACAACCTAAACGAACATAAGTAAAGTACGTAGGTCTTTTATGCAAACAACCCAATGAGGTAAATACTTAATTGCACGTATTCACAACCACACTAGGGGGTGTTTGTTTAAGCTTATATGTGGATTATGAGCTTATTTGTGTTTCGGCTTATATTTCATAAGCCCCAATTTTTTGGCTTATATAAGCCCAAAAGTCTCAAAATAAGCCGGAATCAAATAAGCTCATAAGCCCAAATATAAGCTTAAACAAACACCCCCTAAACTTTGTGTTATTTAAAACATAATCAACCAAAAAGTTATCGTCCCATGTCCTAATTAAGCATTTACAACGCTACCATGAAATAACCGCGGCATGATTAATAGCATATACCACAAATATTATTTGCTCATTACATTACATTATAGTCTAGCCTAAAAAGGAATATACATCTAAGAAACATAATCCAAATACACGAAACTAAACCGTAAACAACGAAAAGAAATATACCTCTCCAGATTGAGCAAAACAGCTAACAAGATACTGTTCATCCATCCAATACTGCAAATCACCGATCCACAACGTACGAACCTCATCAGCACTAGCCGGTTGATGAGTGGGCCCACCTGCAACCGTATACTGAGGTACAACAACAGGTGGTTGTGGCTGTGGGTTATATGTATACATTTGTGGTGGTGGTTGTTGAAACTGCTGTGGTAGTGATGGTACTTGTTGTTGTGGTGGTGGTGGTTGCATCATCCATGGTTGTTGTTGTTGTTGGTACCGAGGATCCATTGTTTTTGGTTTCTGTTGTTTGTTTAAGAAACCCTAGAGAGATATGTAAAAGATCGAGTTTGAGGATGTGATGTAGTTTAAGTAGGATAATGAAACATGAGTTTGAAGTGGTTTGTGGTTTTGGGGCTTTATGTTTGTTATAGTTTGTGTTTTCGTCTCTCAAGTTTTTGGATTGTTGATTAGGTCCTTTGATGTCTTTGGTTCAAAAGTTAGTTAATACTAGAGTTAATTTCATAAATGGTCCCTGTGTTCTGTCAGGTTTTACGGGTTTAGTCCATAAACTTTTTTTTGACGGATCTAGTCCCTGCGGTTGCGACCCATAATGGTTTTGGTCCCTGAGACTAACCATCATTAGTTTTTTCCGTTAGTCCTTTATACTAACATTTGCACCATTAGTCCTTTAACAACCGTTTGCAACTAAGGCTGTAATCAAGTCAAGCTTTTATCAAGCAACTCGAGCTCGAGCTTAACTCGATCGAGTCAAGCTTTTATCAAGCTCAAGCCCAAAAATTAGCTCGAAACATATAACAAGCCAAGCTCAAGCTTTTGATAGCTCGGCTCGAGCTCCTATCAAGCTTTTTCAAGCTTTAATATAAATACATTTCCATTATAAATTCATATAACTAAATAGGGATAATTTGATTATTAACATAATTATAAGGACTTACTTTGTAAATAATTAAACATGTATTCTAGAAAGTCATTTAACCCTAATTAATCTAAACGTTTTGTATTCTAGCTTTTCGATTATTTACTCTTCTTGGCTACATTCTCTTTTGATCTTCTACAAATCTCCAATCATTCTACCGGTAACTCTGTAAGTCCAAATCTTCTCTTTTATCAACAACTTTTATTCAATAATGTTAAGTGTTATTTGTTAACATCATTTATATAATATGCATGTCTATGTGTTTTGTTATGTTGTTATTATATTAAAAAATACTAGTAATTACGATATATCATTGGAAGTTTTACTTTATCTCATGGTAAACTGGTAATATAGCATTATAATTGATGACGTGGGATTGCGACCACGCAACAGGTTTTACCTCTCAAGGGATCTTGAGAAGCTTGCAATCCCACCAGGCAGTGTACCTGGTCGGTGTAGTATAGTGTAGTGGTAAGTACGGGGGATTGATCGTTCTCTCACAGGGAATAGTGTTCGTTAGGTTAGAAAAACTACTCTAAAAGGTCTAAGGGTGAAGGAAGATTATTTTTGTATTTTTATATTTTTATGAAAGCAAGTAAAATCTCGGGTTTTGGAGGAGTGGGCGGAATTAGTTGCTAATCAACTAACCCAAAAACTACAATTGCAATAAAAAAAAATAACTAAACTATTGTGGTTGTGAAAACTTATATGGAGATAAATGTGTTTACTTAGATTTCCTTACTCCCTAACTATATTTTACCGGTTAATTGGTGTATGTATTACTTGCGTGGATGACGGGTGTATTCCTTAACAATTCATGGGGTGGCGTACATATCTCCCCAATTCTATGAGCTCTTATCTCCTCCTACAACTATGCGTACACATAATCATAGGGATTGTAAACAGTGGCTCATGCGTTAAATACTACCTTAATAACCTAGTACGCATTAGTTACATGTTTCTTAAGACGTTCAAGCATGTTACCATATAGGAGTATTGCCAGTTTTCTTAAGCCTAACATTGATGAAGCATTCATCCAAGAAAAGTAACAACACACCAATCAACCAATAATTAATAGTTAGGTTTCATTAGATCTAAGCAAACACAAGAAAAATCTAGCCTAGCATGTTAATTGAAAGACAAACATAAGATATAATTAACCAACACATAGACATATTGATTAATTTAAGTGAGGACTTATCTTTAATTGAACATGAAGG
>LBNU01007583.1:93309-107391 GCA_014162995.1 Artemisia annua
TTAGCAACCATGTAATCGATTAGATAATTAACAAAGGGTTTAACACAAATATTGTCACAATAATGTACTAAAGGTGAGTGCATACAAGGTAGGCTAAGGCGATTTGGGTGTACATTTAAGTGGGGTGTAACAAATTCTCACTTTGAGTAAGATGCTCAAAGGTCAAAACGAAAAGATAGGCTCGGAGGGGTGTACTAGGGGTATCGTGTACCAAAAATGGGTACAACGCAAAGGGTGTGGGAGAATTACTTGACCAATGTAGCCAATGTAATTATAACAAAAACACGGGTGTAAAAACAAAGGGTTAATCCTAATGCCTCTTATCATGTAGTAGATCTAACTACACGAATGTAGTCTCACTTGTGGGTTTGAGATGGTCCTAACGCAAGTTCTAGAATCTAAGTGCTATCGGTACACACATCATAGCATCAAAGATGGATGCTTTTACTACCAGTTCTAGGGGTGAACCTCACATATTTGGGGTGGAAAATTTTTTTTAGTGGTACGGTTTTGTGCTAGTCATATAATTTCCTATCCATGAGACGCTCATTAAGACCAAAGTCTCACTTCTAAATGTTGTAAAAAATTTTAAATTGGCCCTAAAATTGCCCTAACAAATATTTCTCTCGGTTTTATTACAAATTTACTATCAAACAAACAAAAATCAAGCGCAATTGTATTCTCTAAGGTGCCTTCATTTACCCCCCATACACTTAAACCGAACATTGTCCCCAATATTCAAATAGAAGATGTAAAAGTAAATAAAATAAAAGAATGAAATCAAATACTCCCCTGATTCGTTTGATGTGGATAGTGAGGTAACATGGTTAGATCTTCTTCCAAGAAGGATGATCGCTCAAAGCTTCCCTTCCAAAATATAAATCATCTTCTTGTCCAAAATAACCTGTTAACCTGAAAAAAAATAAAGGCCAACCTCGCATAAAATCGGCGGTATAATCTATAATAGGATATAATGCTTGTGGAATGAATATTTTTGCAGAATTCCTGGAGATTATAAGTTAGAGAATTAGCAAAAACTTTTTATTTCCGGAAGAAAAACAAAACTTTCAAAAATTGCAGAAAATTATTGCCTGACGCCGTCAGGTTGTAATGCCTGACGCCGTCAGAAATGATCTGACAGAATTCTCATGTTAAGTTTCCGGAAAAATTCTGGAAAAACTAGAGCTTACTTCCTGGAATTCCTGCAAAAATTCATTATGACTCGATACAAGCATTTGACTCAAACAAATACTAATATGTATGTTAATTTACATTGTTATGATTCATGTTCATTCGTTCTTATAAACCGATTTAGATTTCCCTTACACTTAGCTTTTGCAAAATACCTTTATATGTAGTTAAGACGAAGTTAAAAACAAAATAAAGCATTTTCACAATTTAGTTTGAAGCATGAATCAATAACAAGAAATATAACTTACATACGGAAACAAATAAAATCAAATAAACACACAAAAACAAACAAAACATGGGTTGCCTCCCAAGAAGCGCTTTTCTTTATTTACGAGTCTTGTAGCTAGACTCAAAGTCACCGTACGTTACGTGACTTCGTCGTTGGTCTCGGTTCCTAAGTCATCCTCTTTTCCGGTTTTGTATTCGGGCCCTAAGTTCAAACAATCCTTATAGAAACCGAAAATCCTTTTCATGACATAGTCTACTCCCCTACGTCTATCCTCATCATTCCTATAGTAAACCGCTTGTTTGAGCTCCTTCTCAACGTTTGACAAGTGTTGGTATTGCTCTATCTTATACGGCATTTGGTAGTTCACCTCATCGGTCTCATCCTTAAATGTGACTATCCCTAAGGAAGGTTCATGAGTCATTCTAGAGACCTCGATAAATGGTTTGCCTAAGACTACTTGGGTCACACTTGCATCGATTATTGGGCGGATATCTTCTACAATCACAAAGTCGGTGACATAGGTAAAGTTTCCTACATAAACCGGTAATCCTTTAACTCTTCCCGTGAAGTTACTAATCCATCCCTTATCGGGAAACACTCTATACCCTAGTTGACTTTTCATTATCAAATTGTATTGAGCTCTAGTCATGATGTTAATGGGTGATCTAGGGTCAATGTACGCTTTCCAAATATGCAAATGCCCGATGTTGCATGGTATGTTGAGATTAGATGGATCGCCCACCTTGAAAATTGGGTTACCTAGGATGTATGGGGTCTCGGAGTCATCGAATAGATTCTTATGATATGCTCGCTCTTCCTTAGTGGGTAACCTATTGAAGTAATCCTCCTCCTCTACTTCTTCTATTTCGCTAACCTTAGCCTTCCTATCATCCTCTAATTCCTTACTCTCATCCTTTGATTCACTATCATTCTCACTCCTATCAATTGGTCTAATGGTCACAACGTTGACGAAGTGGACATGTTTGGATGAAGAGGGGTCCTTGATTTGTGGTTCGCTATTGGTGTTTCTAGCGTCCTTTTGTGGGGGTGATAGCACTTGGTTGTTGAGGGCTTTCAACAAGTTGTCAATTTTATTGGTCATCTCTACTTGTTGTTGATTAAATTCGGATGTGAATTTAGCTATACGAGCTTCTTGAGATGCCATAAAATTCGACATCAATCCTTCAAAGTTGTTGGTACTACCATAGTTGTTGGAAGGATTGTTGTTGAAGGTACGGTTTGAGGAATTACCGTTGGGTTGAAACCGGTTAGGTGGGTTGGAAGAATTGTTTTGGGGTGCGTTTTGGTTTGACTTCCACCTAAGGTTGGGGTGATTTTTCCATGAGGGGTTGTATGAATCTCCATAAGGGTTTGGCTCGGGTTTGAAAGTGTACCACTTATCTCCCGCTCCGTCGGTACGCGTGGATGCGTAGTCCGCAAAAGCTTGTTCGGGGAGTTCCATGCAATCACGAGTGTCGTGGGGACCACTACATAATTCGCACGAAGAAGTGATTTTGTTCACTTGGCTTGAAGGTTTAGGAGCTTCGTAGGATTTCATGAGAAACTTGACTTGGTCTTCAAGTTCTATGATCCTACGGTCGGAAGTGCTTGAATTATTCGAAGGCAAAGATATTGCCTTGACCGTTTTATTCAAATCACGGGGATCATTCCAACTTTCGTTGTCATATAGAGCAAGATCTTCTAGGAGATCCCATGATTGTTCCGCACTTAGATCACGTAGCTTGCCACCGGCCGCTTGGTCAATGGTTTGCCTCGTGTGGAGATTGATGTGGTCATAGAAGATTTGGACTTGGAGCCAAAGGTCTATGCCATGATGAGGGACTTTTTGGAGTAAGTCCTTGAATCGAGTCCATGCCTCGTAGAGGGTTTCGCCTTGGCGTTGTTGGAACGCCAAGATATCATTCCTTAGCTTGGTAGTTCTCCCCGGTGGGAAAAATTGAGCAAGGAAACGAGTTGTGAGATCATCCCAAGAGGTGATGGATCCTGCGGGAAGTCGCTCAAGCCATTGACTAGCTTGGTCCCGTAGAGAGAATTGGAAGAGACGCAATCGGGTCGTCTCTCGAGTGGCAACATCAAGGTCTATGGAATCTACGATTTTGAGGAAATCCTTGAGATGTTGATTTGGATCTTCGGAACGAAGTCCATGGAATGCGCATCCGCTTTGCACCAACCGGATGGTGTCGGATCGCAAGGGAGTGACATTGGCTCCTTGAGTGAGCTCAATGGTGTTGCGATAGCCAAGGTGGCTAGGTCGGGAATACTCTCCTAAGGTACGGGGTCTAGGAGGTTGGTTTGGTTGTGGTGGGTGGTTTGGTTGAAGTGGGTTGTTGGGATCAAGGATGTTACCACCTTCCATGATGGCGGATGGTAAAGGTTACGAACAAAAACACGAAGAAAAAAGATAGACTAAAGAAATCCTAGAAAAATAAAATAAAAATCTCACTAGAAAGGAATCTAGTGAGTAGACCTAAAAAAATAAAAATTCTACCTAAACAATAACTATTCCCCGGCAGCGGCGCCAAAAACTTGATGCGTGGTTTTGTGACCTTACAACAGGTTTTACCTCTCGAGGGATCTCAAGAGGCTTACAACCCCACCAGGCAGTGTACCTGACCGATGTAGTATAGGATAGTGGTAAGTACGGGGGATTGATCGTTCTCTCACAGGGAATAGTGTTCGTTAGGATAGAAAAACTACTCTAATAGGTCTAAGGGTGGAAGGAAGATTCTTTTTGTATTTTTATGTTTTATGGAAAGCAAGTAAAATCTCGGTTTTGGAAGAAGGGCGGAATTAGTTGCTAGTCAACTAACCCAAGTTTACTACTTATGCAAATTAAAATAAAATAAATATCTAAACTATTGTGGTTGTGAAAACAATATGGAGAAAGTTGTGTTTACTTAGATTTCATTACTCCCTAACTATCTTTTACCGGTTAATTGATATGTATGTTACTTGTGTGGATGAAGGGTGTATTCCTAATAACTCATGGAGTGGCATACATATCTCTCCAATTCTATGAGCTCTTATCTCGCCCTATGCCATGCACGGCACAACCATAGGGGTTGTAAACAGTGGCTCATGCGTTAAATACTACCTTAATAGCCTAGTATGCCTTGGCTACATGTTTCCCAAGACGTTCAAGCACGTTACCATAAAGGAGGTTGGCCAGTTTTCTTGAGCCTAACATTGATGGAACAATCATCCCAACAAACAACAACACACACCAATTAACCAATAATTAATAGTTAGGTTTCATTAGATCTAAGCAAACACTAGAGAATTTAGCTACACATGTTAATTAAAAGACAAGCAAAAGAGATAATCAACCAACACATAGACATATTGATTGAATTAAAGTGAAGACTTATCTTTAATTAAGCATGAGGGTTCCAAGGGTTGGAAACCCTAAAAAGTACAGAAAATTCGTCTTTAGGGTTTGCCCTAAAAGTTCTCCACAAAGTTCCACACTAATGAATGAAAATTAGAAAACTATATATAGATTTTACACTCTGACGGCGTCAGGTTATAAGGGCTGACGCCGTCAGCTCGCCGCCATTAGGTTTCTCGGATGGCCTAGATCCACTTCTGACGCCGTCACCTTATAAAACCTTCTGGGCCGTCACTCTTTAAAATATAACCTGACGGCCTACTTTTCCTAACACCTGACGGCGTCAGGTGTTAATTCCAAAATTTCCTCTGGCCCGTCATTTGAAAATTGGATTCCACTCTTTTGTCAAGGCTTTCTGACGGCGTCACCTTGTGACTTCTGACGCCGTCAGGTTGTAAATCTTCATCTTTTGAGACTTTGTCGTTTTCTTCACTTTTATGCTCCAAAAACGTCCGAATATGCATGTTTTCCAGAATTCCTCTCAAAAGTACCTAAAATGACAAAAGGAACGATTTAGGGCAATATTTGATCACATTTATACGAATTAGGGCTTAAATGACCCCCTAAAAGCGTAACACTTTTCGTCTCATCAAATACCCTTACACTTGAGATTTGCTTGTCCTCAAGCAAATGAGCTTTTATTCCAATCAAAATATGAGTTAGGGGTCATTTAACACGAATATAAAAGTAATTACAACAAATAGTTATTAGACCCTAATCATAACAAGCACGGAAATCATACACTAGCACCTCACAAATAGTGTTTGGATTCTCACATCTCTCAAATGTCATAAAGTTTATATCTCATAAATGGAAACGGAAAATAACACTCACTACCTGTCATAGCAAATAGATTACCATAGGCTTGGGAAAGGATCAATTACTCCTCCACTAGGCGTAAGCACCTAAGATAAACTATCAAAGAGGGCTTTATAAAGGGTTGTAACGTAAGGTGTAGGGATATGATAACACGGTTTGGTTGGAATAAAGGGTATTTTAGTGGTGGCGAGTTAATTATCATGATCAAATACATGCACTCTACATCGTTGCTTAAGTCAAGACTCGACTCAATCTTAGTCTAAAAATGAAATAACAAAAACTAAAAAGGAACATAAAAGGAAACGGGATGGTAGTCCGTATGTTTTTCTTCTTTCTTTTTCATATTTTTTTGTATTTTTCTTGATTTTTCGATTTTTTTTTCATACACTCTTGCCCTACCATCCAAAATAATACATCATAGGGGATTTGCATTCCCCTTACACTTGAATCTTTACATAACTTTACAATCACTATTCTAATGACTCGAATTAAGATAATCGAAAAACTTGGAGTACTTTTAAAATATTTAGCACGTATGGGGGTAATAATGTTGTTCTTCCCCATTACTTCATTACACTAGTACTTTACCCATGAGTCCCAATCGTCCCAAAACAATATGTACAAGGATATGACTTAACTTAGCAACCATGTAATTGACCGGATAATTAACTAAGGGTTTAACAAATGTTTTCACAATAATGCACCAAAGGTGGGTGCATACAAGGTAGGCTAAGGCGATTTGGGTGTACATTTAGTGGGGTGTAAACAAATTCTCACTTTGAGTAAGATGCTCAAAGGTCGAAACGAAAGGATAGGCTCGGAAGGGTGTACTAGGGGTATCGTGTACCAAAAATGGATACAACGCAAAGGGTGTGGGAGAATTACTTGACCAATGAAGTCAATGTAATTATAACAAATATACGGGTGTAAAACAATGGGTTAATCCTAATGCCTCTTATCATGTAGTAAATCTTAACTACACGAATGTAGTCTCACTTGTGGATTTGAGATGGTCCTAACGCAAGTTCTAGAATCTAAATACTACCGGTACTCACATCATAGCACCAAAGATGGATGCTTTTCCTACCAATTCTAGGGGCGAACCTCACATATTTGGGGTGGAAAATTTTTTAGTGGTACGGTTTTGTGCTAGTCATACAATTTCCTATCCATGAGACGCTCATTAAGATCAAGGTTTCACTTCTAAATGTTGTAAAAAATTTTAAATTGGCGCTAAAATTGCCCTAACAAACATTTCTCTTGGTTTTATTACAAATTTACTATCAAACAAAGCAAAACATCAAGCGTAAGTATATTCTCAACGGTGCTTTCATTTACCCCCCTTACACTTAAACCGAACATTGTCCCCAATGTTCAAATAAAAGACGTAAAAGTAAATAAGATGAAAGAATGAAATCAAATACTCCCCTGAATCGTTTGTTGTGGATAGTGATGTAACATGGTTAGATCTTCTTCCAAGATAGACGAACGTTCAAAGCTTCCCTTCCGAAATAATAAACGTCTTCTTGTCCAAAATAACCTGTTAACCTGAAAAAGATAAAGGCCAACCTCGCGTAAAATCGGCGGTAAAATCTACATAATAAGATATAATGCTTGTGGAATGAATATTTTGCAGAATTCCTGGAGATTATAAGTTAAAGAATTGACAAAACTTTTTAGGTTTCCGGAAAAATACAAAACTTTCAAAAATTGCAGAAAATTATAGCCTGACGCCGTCAGGTGTTAACCCTGACGCCGTCAGAAAGTTCTGACAGAATTCTCATGTTAAGTTTCCGGGAAAAATTCTGGAAAAACTAGATCTTACTTCCTGGAATTCCTGCAAAAATTCATTATGACTCGATACAAGCATTTGACTCAAACAAGTACTAATATGTATGCTAATTTCATTGTTATGATTCATGTTCATTCGTTCTATATAAACCGATTTAGATTTCCCTTACACTTAGCTTTTGCAAAATACCTTTATATGTAGTTAAGACGAAGTTAAAAACAAAATAAAGCATTTTCACAATTTAGTTTGAAGCATGAATCAATAACAAGAAATATAACTTACATACGGAAACAAATAAAATCAAATAAACACACAAAAACAAACAAAACATGGGTTGCCTCCCAAGAAGCGCTTTTCTTTATTTACGAGTCTTGTAGCTAGACTCAAAGTCACCGTACGTTACGTGACTTCGTCGTTGGTCTCGGTTCCTAAGTCATCCTCTTTTCCGGTTTTGTATTCGGGCCCTAAGTTCAAACAATCCTTATAGAAACCGAAAATCCTTTTCATGACATAGTCTACTCCCCTACGTCTATCCTCATCATTCCTATAGTAAACCGCTTGTTTGAGCTCCTTCTCAACGTTTGACAAGTGTTGGTATTGCTCTATCTTATACGGCATTTGGTAGTTCACCTCATCGGTCTCATCCTTAAATGTGACTATCCCTAAGGAAGGTTCATGAGTCATTCTAGAGACCTCGATAAATGGTTTGCCTAAGACTACTTGGGTCACACTTGCATCGATTATTGGGCGGATATCTTCTACAATCACAAAGTCGGTGACATAGGTAAAGTTTCCTACATAAACCGGTAATCCTTTAACTCTTCCCGTGAAGTTACTAATCCATCCCTTATCGGGAAACACTCTATACCCTAGTTGACTTTTCATTATCAAATTGTATTGAGCTCTAGTCATGATGTTAATGGGTGATCTAGGGTCAATGTACGCTTTCCAAATATGCAAATGCCCGATGTTGCATGGTATGTTGAGATTAGATGGATCGCCCACCTTGAAAATTGGGTTACCTAGGATGTATGGGGTCTCGGAGTCATCGAATAGATTCTTATGATATGCTCGCTCTTCCTTAGTGGGTAACCTATTGAAGTAATCCTCCTCCTCTACTTCTTCTATTTCGCTAACCTTAGCCTTCCTATCATCCTCTAATTCCTTACTCTCATCCTTTGATTCACTATCATTCTCACTCCTATCAATTGGTCTAATGGTCACAACGTTTACGAAGTGGACATGTTTGGATGAAGAGGGGTCCTTGATTTGTGGTTCGCTATTGGTGTTTCTAGCGTCCTTTTGTGGGGGTGATAGCACTTGGTTGTTGAGGGCTTTCAACAAGTTGTCAATTTTATTGGTCATCTCTACTTGTTGTTGATTGAATTCGGATGTGAATTTAGCTATGCGAGCTTCTTGAGATGCCATAAAATTGGACATCAATCCTTCAAAGTTGTTGGTACTACCATAGTTGTTGGAAGGATTGTTGTTGAAGGTACGGTTTGAGGAATTACCGTTGGGTTGAAACCGGTTAGGTGGGTTGGAAGAATTGTTTTGGGGTGCGTTTTGGTTTGACTTCCACCTAAGGTTGGGGTGATTTTTCCATGAGGGGTTGTATGAATCTCCATAAGGGTTTGGCTCGGGTTTGAAAGTGTACCACTTATCTCCCGCTCCGTCGGTACGCGTGGATGCGTAGTCCGCAAAAGCTTGTTCGGGGAGTTCCATGCAATCACGAGTGTCGTGGGGACCACTACATAATTCGCACGAAGAAGTGATTTTGTTCACTTGGCTTGAAGGTTTAGGAGCTTCGTAGGATTTCATGAGAAACTTGACTTGGTCTTCAAGTTCTATGATCCTACGGTCGGAAGTGCTTGAATTATTCGAAGGCAAAGATATTGCCTTGACCGTTTTATTCAAATCACGGGGATCATTCCAACTTTCGTTGTCATATAGAGCAAGATCTTCTAGGAGATCCCATGATTGTTCCGCACTTAGATCACGTAGCTTGCCACCGGCCGCTTGGTCAATGGTTTGCCTCGTGTGGAGATTGATGTGGTCATAGAAGATTTGGACTTGGAGCCAAAGGTCTATGCCATGATGAGGGACTTTTTGGAGTAAGTCCTTGAATCGAGTCCATGCCTCGTAGAGGGTTTCGCCTTGGCGTTGTTGGAACGCCAAGATATCATTCCTTAGCTTGGTAGTTCTCCCCGGTGGGAAAAATTGAGCAAGGAAACGAGTTGTGAGATCGTCCCAAGAGGTGATGGATCCTGCGGGAAGTCGCTCAAGCCATTGACTAGCTTGGTCCCGTAGAGAGAATTGGAAGAGACGCAATCGGGTCGTCTCTCGAGTGGCAACATCAAGGTCTATGGAATCTACGATTTTGAGGAAATCCTTGAGATGTTGATTTGGATCTTCGGAACGAAGTCCATGGAATGCGCATCCGCTTTGCACCAACCGGATGGTGTCGGATCGCAAGGGAGTGACATTGGCTCCTTGAGTGAGCTCAATGGTGTTGCGATAGCCATGGTGGCTAGGTCGGGAATACTCTCCTAAGGTACGGGCTCTAGGAGGTTGGTTTGGTTGTGGTGGGTGGTTTGGTTGAGGTGGGTTGTTGGGATCAAGGAGGTTACCACCTTCCATGATGGCGGATGGTAATGGTTACGAACAAAAACACGAAGAAAATAGATAGACTAAAGAAATCCTAGAAAAATAAAATAAAAATCTCACTAGAAAGGAATCTAGTGAGTAGACCTAATAAAATAAAAATTCTACCTAAACAATAACTATTCCCCGGCAGCGGCGCCAAAAACTTGATGACGTGGGATTGCGACCACGCAACAGGTTTTACCTCTCAAGGGATCTTGAGAAGCTTGCAATCCCACCAGGCAGTGTACCTGGTCGGTGTAGTATAGTGTAGTGGTAAGTACGGGGGATTGATCGTTCTCTCACAGGGAATAGTGTTCGTTAGGATAGAAAAACTACTCTAAAAGGTCTAAAGGTGAAGGAAGATTATTTTTGTATTTTTATATTTTATGGAAAGCAAGTAAAATCTCGGGTTTTGGAGGAGTGGGCGGAATTAGTTGCTAGTCAACTAACCCAAAAACTACAATTGCAATAAAAATAAAATAACTAAACTATTGTGGTTGTGAAAACTTATATGGAGACAAATGTGTTTACTTAGACTTCCTTACTCCCTAACTATCTTTTACCGGTTAATTGGTGTATGTATTACTTGCGTGGATGACGGGTGTATTCCTTAACAATTCATGGGGTGGCATACATATCTCCCCAATTCTATGAGCTCTTATCTCCTCCTACAACTATGCGTACACATAATCATAGGGATTGTAAACAGTGGCTCATGCGTTAAATACTACCTTAATAACCTAGTATGCCTTAGTTACATGTTTCTTAAGACGTTCAAGCATGTTACCATATAGGAGTATTGCCAGTTTTCTTAAGCCTAACATTGATGAAACATTCATCCCAACAAAGTAATAACACACCAATCAACCAATAATTAATAGTTAGGTTTCATTAGATCTAAGCAAACACAAGAAAAATCTAGCCTAGCATGTTAATTGAAAGACAAGCATAAGATATAATTAACCAACACATAGACATATTGATTAATTTAAGTGAGGACTTATCTTTAATTGAACATGAAGGATTCAAGGGTGAAAAACCCTTGAAAATACAGCCAAATTCGTCTTTAGGGTTTTTCCCAAACTTGTACCAAAAGTTCCACACTAATGAATGAAAAATAGAAAAGTATATATAGATTTTACATTCTGACGGCGTCAGGTTATGGGTTCTGACGCCGTCAGCTCGCCGTCATTAGGGTTCTCGGATGGCCTAGATCTACTTCTGACGCCGTCACTTGTAAATGTGCTCTGGGCCGTCACTCTTTAGCATTACACCTGACGGCCTACTTTCTCTAACACCTGACGCCGTCAGGTGTAAACATCTTGTTTTCTTCATAGGGCGTCTAGTGTAATCTGATTTTACTCCTTTGTCAATGTTGGCTGACGGCGTCACCTTGTGACTCTGACGCCGTCAGGTAGGTTTTCCAGCTTCTTTTGAGACTTTGTCGTTTTCTTCACTTTTATGCTCCAAAAACGTCCAAATTAGCATGTTTTCCAGAATTCTTCTCAAAAGTACCTAAAATGACAAAATGAACGATTTAGGACAATATTTGATCACATTTACTTGAATTATGGCTTAAATGACCCCTTAAAACGGGTACACTTTTCGTCTCATCAATAATCTTGTATTTAATGATGCAGATTTGTTTTTCGACTTACATATTAATGTGTGATTTCTAACAAGATTTACCATATATGTACATCGGTGTTAACAAGACCTTTTCCAGTTAACTCATAGTCAAAACCTCATGTAAATAAGCAGCTCTTATAAGAATATGTTACTTTATCTGGAAATAAGAACTAAGTGTTACTCATGCTGCTTGCTACACCTATGTTCTTACATGACTACATGTTACTGAAGCTCTTATAAGGGAATGTAAATAAGCAGCTCTTATATATGTTACTCGTGCTACTTGCTACACCTATGTTTTGGTATTAAGTTTTATGGAAATATTTACTGTGTTTGTTGAATGATTATATATTGCAGTCATTTTTATTTTTTGCTTATACTTAGGTTATCGATGTCAACAACACGAGATCCAATTATACTTGATGATTCAACCTCTAACCCTTCCGTGTGTCAAGATGATCAACTGATTGATGACAAAAATGGGAGTAATGAAGAAATTCAAACAAATAAAAGGCAAAAGGTTGAAAGGACCAAAACAGCTGAAGTGTGGAATGAATTCGAAAGAATGGAGAAAAATTGTTTAATAAAGGCGAGGTGTAATCATTGTCGTAGTCTCTTGGCATATAAGAAGAAAAACCAAGTAAGTTACTAATCTTTTGAATATTTATATAGTAGTAATTATGAATTTACTATTTATGTAGTATTGACTACTGATTGCAATTTTTTAAGGGAACAAAAGTGCCAACTGTGATCAATCCTAACTGATAACTTGCGTGGACTGTGCTTTAAGGTTTGTTGATCAATCCTAACCTAATGTATTTTTAGTTATGATTTTAGTTGTGAAATAGTGTTGCTTTTCTTATTGTTGGTATAGTACTGCAGTGCACTTGTTGCAACCTGCATGTTATGGAGATCATTTTGCTTAAGAACTCAAGATATGTGAACGTTATGAAGCCAAGATATGTTTTGTTGGTGTATTTTGGAATTTAGACATTTGAACATTAATTAGTACTTTGGCTTATGTTTCTTTTGAATGTTGGACTTGGGTATTTTTAGTTTTACTAATGTTAAATTAAGGTTCTGAGTTGTGGCTGCATTTTTCTTATTTGGAACAGCAGATTGCTGTGTTAAGGACTTAAGGTTGATATAAAGTGGCTTGGACTTTTTTATTGAATAGAAATGATGGGTCCTTGTATTTTATTGAATAGATTGCTTGTTTGGGACAGCAGATTGCTGTGTTTGGGACATCAGATTGCTGTGTTTGGGACAGCAGATTGCTGTGTTTTGATTGAATAGAAATGATGGGTCCTTGTATTTTATAAAGTGGCTTGGACTTTTGTCTTTATTCCTTTTGTTAGGAGCATTATTTTTCAGCATGTCACATTCGTGGGTTTGCTAGCAGCATTAGTCTTTAGGTTTAGTGTCAATCATGTCATCAATTAAGTTTGTGTCAAGTTGTTACACAAATTAAGTCATTGTTACTGGGAATGACATGTTGCTTTGGCTTATGTTTCTTTTGAATGTTGGACTTGGGTAAAACACTCGTGAGTTTGCTATTATGGTTTAAATTTGTTTTATTTTATACATATATTCATTGACGAGTTTGGCTATTAGATACAATATTTTTATATACATTCAAGCTTTTCAAGCCGAGCTCAAGCTTTAATAGAATTTTTCAAGCCAAGCTCAAGCCTAGATGATTAAAGCTCGTCAAGCTATCAAACCAATCTCAATCCTAACTTATAAATTTCAAGCCAAGCTCAAGCCCTGTTAAGCTCGAGCTCGGCTCGACTCGATTACACAACAAACATTTGCACCATTAGTCTTTTATACTAACAACCGTTTACTTAACAAAAAATTTGTTTATTTATTTATTTTTTAAAAATTAAAAAAATGGTTTTCTTATAATTTTGTTTTTCTAAAATATCTTTAAAATTTATACACGTTTTTATACACATTTTTAAACACGTTTTCATATACATATTTTTATACACACATTTTATTATACGCTTTTTATATACACATTTTTATATGCACATTTGTATGCACATTTTTACACATGTTTTTATACACATATTTTTATACAAATTTTTATACACATTTTTATACACATGTTTTATACACACGTTTTTATACACACATTTTAATACACACATTATACACATATTTTATACACATTTTTATACACACATTTATACACATATTTTATACACGTTTCTATACACACATTTATATACACATTTTTATACACACATTTATATACATATTTTTATACACGTTTTTATAGACATGTTTTTATACACACTTTTATACACATATTTTTTATACACGTTTTTATACACATGTTTTTATACAGACGTTTTTATA
>LBNU01007583.1:108266-134476 GCA_014162995.1 Artemisia annua
TATATATATATATGTATATATATATATATATATATATATATATATATATATATATATATATATATATATATATATATATATATATATATATATATATATATATATATATATATATATATATATATATATATATATATATATATATATATATATATATATATATATATATATATATATATATATATATATATATATCTCTATATTATATATATCAGGAGGCGTTACACGTAGATAAATCAACATAATGCCACCTCATTGCCCAGTAATTCATTATCAGCCATGTCATCACCATTGAATCCACCTAAGCATTTTTTTTTTACGTATGCATTATTTTTATTTGTGAATTTCGGAATTAAAATGTTCAAAAATGCATAGGCATGAGGATTCGAACCTTGGATCTCTACACACTAACAAACAAGTCAACCACTGGAACAATGAAACATTTGTTATTTTTTTTCCAAGACAAAATTGATAAAGCTAACAAACCTTATGCATGATCTAAAAACCCTAAATTGAATGTACCATATCACGTATCATAATATCTAAAAACCCTAAATCGAAAAAACCCACACAATTCATTCGTCACCATCCTTCTTCTACAAAACCCTAAATCAAATGTATCATTAAAACAAATATTCAATATTTACTCAACTGTTTCTTCATTGTCTTGATCCTAATCATGTCCGCTATATGCATCGTTTGTTGTACCTTATCGTTATGCTACCATTCCATTTTATATATCTTAGTTTGTTGCATTTAACGTTTGCAGATACAACTCCATTATTTTTGCTAATATCTAAATCTTGCTTTTGTCAGAATGTATTTATCATTCTTTTGTGGGTTTTAGTTTCAATAGTTCATTGTTTGTGCTGATTTTGTTTGTTGCATTTGACGTTTACAGATACAACTCTATTGTTTGTGCTGATATCTAAATATTGCTTTTGTATAACTGGAATCCTTTTTTGACTGCAGTTTTGCTTCGAAATTGAGTAGCAAGTAGAAATGTGTATACATAGAAGATGAGGTAATTGTAGGAGCATGAACATGATCTTCATCGTTATTTTATTTGTGTATTCATGTACCGACCGATTTTATACTATTGATGTTGCATGGTTCCTGTAAGAGTATGGGTAATATTAATATCTATTCTTCGAGTAAAGTTTGCTATACCATGTTTATTAATTTTGGACAAAGAGTGTATCGTTATATTTTGGTCTATGAATTGATTGTTGTTTTGTTCATTGTATAGGTTCGAGCGAGTATGGGATCCGATATTAGTTCCTTGATCAGAGAAACAAATGAGCTATTAATTTTTGAGACATGGGTATCTCAATCAGCATAATGTGCAGCGTGTTATGCAGATGTATCCACAAGGTAGCATAATGTGCAGCGTGCTATGCAGATTATAGCCCCTGTGTTGCATAGTCGATCAAAAGAATTTGTTTCTAATTTGTGGCAGAGTTTCATATTTTTCGCTTTGAAGTCAGGTGGTTATGGTATAAATGGTTTACAATCAATTTACTTTTTTGTTCTATCCTAGGTTGCCAGATATATTCTGGAAGGAGAATCAAATGGGAGTTAGATCACACTCGATCTCATCTATGCTAATGTCACATCTGATGACATCCTCCTCAAGGTTATAATTATATATTTTAGTAGGTAGTTATATATGATTATTTACAACCGACCATAAGAATTTGTAGTGAAGACATGCTCTCAGGTTACATATATGCGCTCTTTTTAGTTGAGATGTGTTTGTGTGATCTCAAATAACTATTTTCCCGGTTGATGATTCATAGGTCGAATTGACTATTTACAATCAAATATCATTGTAAGGTATGTTTGATTTTCATTTTCCGTCTAAGTCAATCTTTTCATACGATCCATTAAACATTATTATCCAAAAAATTAGGTTATGTATTCTTAATTTATGTTAGCCACTCATATATATCAATCCAGATTTGCTAAGGATGTTCATTTTAATTTTTTGGACATATGCTGGAACAATAAGGGGGAATTGAGTATACCTTAGAGGATTGCAATTTTCGATGTGGTATATCAACAGGTAGGATAAGTATGTTCTTGGTGAAGTACAGAGAGGGAAATCGGGCTAAACCTGTCCCGGGCAGTCCTAGACCAGTCCAAGTAGGTATTCAATTCTTTTTATTCAGGTTTTCAAATTATCAGCATGCCATGTCGAATGTAGCTGGAACGTACGGATACATTGCTCCAGGTAAGTATTATTTCCCTAATTGTTCCTAGATGACGGGATATTTTATTGTTACAAGTTTTGACTTTTTCCTTTTTGCATTTGAAATACACATAGAAGGCTCTTCACACAGTGACGATAATTATTTATTTATTTTTTATTTTATTTATTTTTTGCTTCAGTCCATACAGATTATGTTGTATCTCTAACGGGCCAATGGGCGAAAGTCAGAATTTTGACACCAAACATCTTTGGATTCACAAAGCTCCTTATCACAATGCAGTAGAGTTTAGACATGCATGCTGACATGAACATGTTTGTTGCATCAGGTTACACTCAAAATACTGAAAACGTGGTTGCATTTTATCCGTTCTTAATAAACTTTTACTCTAAAAGACACTCCTCATGGTGAAGACAACACAAACCAAAGACGCCATACCTGATAAATCCAAGCTATACAGTGACGAATGCACTGCCGTTATATCAAATCTCAATCTGAAGGTGAAGTTTCTTTTTGCACTGTTATAATGTTAATGTGTTTTGAACCATTGTCAAATTTTTTCTAGAGCTTACTGAGATACTCGCAGCTATCACAACTTCTTATTTGCAGCTCACATGATAAAATATACACGCAATACCATAGTGCCAAACAACGCTTTTCTATAAGAAAATTTTGTTATGTGTTAAAACTTAAATGCCTTAAGAGATGTAACTTATTATTTGGACATGAACTGCTTTGTTCATATATTATAAGGTTCAAATCATTTGTAGAGGTCTCTAGATGGCATCCTATGCTAAGAAATTCGTTTTAAAGATTGCCGTTACAGTTGCAAATGTAGCTTGATATACAGTTAAGTAAAATTGTAACATGATAGCAAATGTGTCCATTCACTTAATAAATTATTATTAGTTGAGTCACTTGACCAAAGTCATTTTGCAAATTCATTTGACTGCTGAACAAGTGAAAGCGTATGTTTCTAATCCTATGTCACATCTTACGATTGTCATTAAGGTGATATACCTGCCTTAGAGAAAAATGCTGTTGTTATTGGTTGATTTTTGAATTCGAGCACCGCACACGCACACACACACACACACACACCAAATACACTCTTAATTGTTGTTATTGGATCCACACACAGAGTCACTCACTCTGAATTTTTATTGTCGCCCGCACACACACACACACACACACACATGCACACACTTTGAATTCTCAAACGTTATTATCTATTTGCACACACACGCACTGAATTTTGACATGCTGTAAATGATACTAATGTTTACAGATATAAAGAGGACAACTAGGCAGGCATAAGAGGGCATACCGTGTTATCAAAATATCATTGCCCGCTCATTTTGCGCAAAAACTTTTTTTCTTAGTAACTTTTGTGAACTAAATAACTTTTCTTAAAGAAGCCTATAGGAATTCTTTTTACCGGCATTATAGAGGGGGTGAGCTTATAAGCTAACAAGCATAAGCACCTTTACATAAGCTAACCGCAAACACCCCCTAAAATATGCTCTCCACACACATTTAAATTGATTAAATCTCTACTTGCAGGTGAAAGTTCGTGCCATCGATTTGTAGTTAACGTTCAAACTAATGATTTGAGGATTCATGCATTAATTTGGTGAGTTCTATATCAGGGGATCTATTCATCAGGTCAGTGTAGTTATTGCTGTCTTTATTGAACAGTGTAGTTGTCTTAAGCGTGAATTTGGTGAGTCTATGCATATGCATTAATATTGTCTACATGTTGTCATTCATGAATTGCCTCTAAAAATACATATATATGCAGGTTTGGGCAGCTTATCAATGTTAATTGGGCATACACCAGTAGCCAAAGATAAGATACATCAGGTTTGTTAATGTAATACTTTTGGGCAAGATGATTTCGTTAGTGATACCCTTCTGATGCCATTTGATGGGTTTTTCAAAGAATTTTAACATATCTGTAGGTGATCTAAGCCCTGAAGTTACTGATGACAACACTCCAGGTGGCTATAACGGTGTATCTAAAGTACACTATAAAGGAAAGTAAGGAGATTACTACGTAATGGTATGATGCCCGTTCATTTAGTTTTTTTCTTTGATTATTATGTAAGCTATTGAACATCTTAACGACATACTGTCTGTCATGTGTTCTCAATGATGCAAGTGGTTTGAGAAACGTCCAGTTAGTAGGTAGTTTATCGGGTAGATAAGCTTCTCTGAGAGTTTATATAAAACTGCTTATTTTAGAGTACCTGAAAATTAATTTGTGTATGAACGAAGAGAAAGATGAACTGTGGCTTAAGTTGACTAAGCTTGGTGTTACTATTAAATCTGAAGAAAAAGAGTTAACGGGAAGAATGTTGATGAAGCATGTGATGCAAATATGGCTACTTGCTACCGCTTTACTTGACATGATGATATTCCATTTGCCTTCACCTCATACTGCTCAAAGATACTAACGCTATAAGAAATTGCGACCCTAATGGCCCTCTTATGATACATGTGTCGAAAATGATTCCAGCATCTAATCATGGGAGAGGACGATTATTTGCTTTTGGTCGTGTGTTTTCTGGTAAAGTTTCAGTGGGTCTTAAGGTTAGAATAATGGGTCCTAATTACTTCTCTGGTGAAAAGAAAGGTTTGTATGTGAAAAGTGTTCATAAGACAATTATATGGATGGGAGAGAAACAATAAGCTGTAGAAGATGTTCCTTGTGGGAATACAGTTGCTTTAGTTGATATACACATTTTTGCAAGAAGCTTTTGAAGTTCATATTGTTTGCAAGGTAAGGTATTGAAAGTTTTTGATTTTATGCAGTAACTTTAGTGACATTCCAATAGGTTCAGTGTGCATTGCTGATGTTCAGTTTAAAGGACAAGGTAAGTAACATAGATATTGATCTGTATAAGTAAAGGCTATAGGCTAATAGAATGAGTTACAGGGCGTTCACAAAATTTATGAGAATCTCCAAAGGGTGCCCTTCTCTTTTCATTTACAATACAAATGGAAAATGGTCGTGTGGTGCCTCTTGTGCAGTATGCTGTTTGTCTTGCGGTCATAGAAGCAATTAAGGACCTTTCTCTACGAAATACAAGCTTTTTATTTCTTAACTTTCATAGTTTGATATTCATAGTTTAAACAATCAGCCTTTTCGATTTGATTTCTTGCAATACATCATATCTATTGCATTGATCATACACATAAAGTTATTTCATATCAATTTATGCTCTAACTTTGATTAGCTTTAGCGTAACCTTTGATCTGCTACCTTAACTTATCTTTTGACCTATAATTTCCCAATGTCATTATTCGTAGGATTTTAGACAATTGAACACAACTCATTACTTTCACACCATGATTGTACCCTTTACTTGCTACCCTTCTCTATAAACACAACCTATTTCATCAAATTTTATTGTTGCTCCTCACCTTGAGTGGCAAGATACATGTCGTGGACTCAGACATTGTCACCTTGCTATTGGGGATGAAAAATCAGATTTCAGCTGCTGCAAAGAGGCCGTGCAAAATGCATAATGAGGTATACTTTTGCTTTTGACTTCATCTGGAAGTAGTTGGTGTAGTTTGTAGTTAGTTAACGCTAAATAGCATAGCTAAAAAGTTACAGATTTCTTTTTTGGTTTCTTTTTTTAGGTAGTGAGCCCATGGTTTTGAAGTTTATATGCGACTTTTCTGTTTGAAGTAAAGGTGAATTTTGATCTGATCGAATTATTTGTTTTTCTTTTCTACGCATATTAAGCTTCAAGCTACATGTTGTTCAGAGCTATTTGTATGCAGATTATGTCATGACAATGTCAGTGACCATATATTACAGGTCATACTTATGTGACCATTTTGTTCTTATTTGAATATTTAACTCTAACCTAATTTATGTAGGTAAATGGATCATTGTCAACAATTTCATTAACGAGTCAGATTGTTGGTTCAATAAGTTATTGAAATGTGTATGGTGATTGTACATTAATAATATCAATCTCATAGACTCACGATTCATTTGATCTAATGATAGACTATTCAAAGTTAGAATGTATAAGTTTGTGTCAAGCTTTATAAATATTTTTAACATATGTTTACATATTGGCGTGGACAGGTTTTCAATTTACAAGTTTCTGTTATTTCCTATATTTTTAGTATCATTCGCTAAAATTAAATTAATCTTTTTATTGGTGGTACTCGTCACACCAGCTAATGAACGCTATTGAAGAGGAAATACACATTCAAGAGAAACCGGAAAGTCCATTGAAACGGCCACGGTCAAGTCACCAAGAGGACCAGGCTTCACCCTCGTGTATCATCCCGAGTCTTAATTCAAGTGAGGTTGCATAACAACTACCAAAATCTCAACCTGAGCTTCAGTCACCTGTAAAAACCCCAGTTATTGAACCTGATTCACCCCTAAAATGAGTCAAAGCACCTATCTTGAGTTGATACAAGGATTCTTTGTGGCTGGGAACAAGTCTCTTGCTGCAATGGGCGGGTCAAAAACTACATATATTCACATTGTATATACAACTATACGAGTCCATGGGCGGGTCAAGTTTAGCCGTAAACATCGCTTAAATTATCTCTCATATATATGTTTGATCTTTTTCTTTTTTGCTTCTGGGAAAAGCATGACGAGTTATTGCACTTTTCACACGGTGTCATCTGAGGTTTAGAACTTAGAAGTCAATACACAAGGCCCACCCAATTACAAGCCGTTGTTGTAAGAGGATAAAGTTGCAATTCCAGTATGTTCAGATATCACGTGTTAAATGGGTTGAAATTTTTGCATAGCAAAAAAAAAAAAAAAAAAATTAAGGATCAAGGTAAGCTATACCCAATAAGCCATTCTCTAGAATATAAATCCACACACCCTCAACCTGTATAACATACACAAGAATGGTTTGACCAGAAGTCCTCTGTGGGTAACTTTTCAACCCGTTTAACGTGAATATAGCGTAGATAAAATTGGTTTGACCAGGAGTCTTAATGTAAGATCAGAATAGGTTCCTGTTTCCCACTATGCTAATAACATTCTTAGTTGTTCGGTCGCTGAAGGTAAATGTACGCATAGGTTTTTATGTTTTTCGACCATTGCNTTAACGTGAATATAGCGTAGATAAAATTGGTTTGACCAGGAGTCTTAATGTAAGATCAGAATAGGTTCCTGTTTCCCACTATGCTAATAACATTCTTAGTTGTTCGGTCGCTGAAGGTAAATGTACGCATAGGTTTTTATGTTTTTCGACCATTGCAAATAGGATATACCTAACGCTTTAAATGATATTAATTTTTTACCAACTGCTGCTGCTATAGGTATAAATGAAATGCCAAATACACGTACCGACAGTTCGTGTGAAAGTGTTAAACGTAGACGCTGTAATATAAACACCCCTTTATGTTCATGATTCATGTGTATGTGTGTGGCTTTCATGCTTAAGATGGCTTATTATGTATTTGCAGGGTGCCTAAAAGCTTGATAAGCTCATAAGCCGGAAAACGTGGCCTTATGAGCTTTCCCACGTTAAACTATGCCCATAAGCTGAGACAAAAACAACTAATCCAAACACCCCTTTAATTTGACCAAGTTCTTCAAGCTTATTGTTGATTTGTTGCTCTACAAGTCTACATTGGCTATATAACATAGTAATAATCTATTAAGTGCGGTCATTTAGATTAACATTAGTATATTCTAATACTAATTCGTCAATTTATTATGTTCGATTTTTCTGCAGTGGTTACATTTTTCAGGGGTATGCAGTACACGGGTAGATGTCTGTCTTGCGTTGCGACAATGAAGTTCTTATCTTATAGAAACGTCACAGATTGTAGTGCTTTTACTTGATGTGTTAAAATTAATATATGCCTTAGTTTTCCACCACAAGTTTGTTGCATTATTTGATGACCGCGGTGGTGTACAAAATCTTCTTGCACGCCCAAGGGTACCCCTGACTTTCTATGCTAAATGTTGGAAGACATTATTGCTATTATAGTTCATGTCTATATACCTGTTGAAGTTCTCGATAGTCTTATCTTGTTAGTCTTTCTTTTTCATTTACTATTCTTATAAGCATCCCATTATAAAATATAGCTCGTCTATATATTAATTTATATGTTTCTTGGTTTCTAACTTTCTGTAAATCATGTTTGAATGTAGGTACCTTTACAAGATTCTTTAACATCAACATTATTAGAGCCCGGTTCTTGAATTTACATCATGTAAGCCCAGTTCTATTTAAAAATATGGTCAATTGTTATAAAACACTACGTATGTGATTAAGACTATACTGAACCTAGACTATATTTTGTTCTTTGAATACTTACTCGAGCATGTTATCAAAATGAGGGTGTTTTAACTATAGCTAAACATTACAAAATACTATTATAGTTATTATATATGTGCTGTTTTTATACCATATGAGAAACCAGTCGAGTGATGAATAGTGAAGAGCTACTTATGGAGCCATTAATTTGTGGTACCTTCATCAAGTTTATTATATAAATCGGGTTTTGTTCGAATTTGATTTCAAACTTAGTTTTAACTACAAATATGAGGATTTGATTTACTGGAACTAAAGGTTATCATTCCAACCCGAAACTGTTTTGACCCGTTACCTACACCAACCCGTTAGGCCATTACCCAACCCAGCCCGTTACCCCAGAGAGAGAGAGAGAGAGAGAGAGAGAGAGAGAGAGAGAGAAAGAGAGAGAGAGCAACTGTCGAAAGTGATACACATCTTATTCTATAGAAGTGCAGGTTGGATAATGGGTGCCACCTTTACTTTTCAAAACAGGTTGGGGTTGAGGTTGAAACGACCCATTAATTAGCAAACGTGTCAAATTGCCGCCACTACTTTCTTACCATTTCCTAATTGCCTTAAAAATTTTGATAACTTGATTTTAAAGTGACTAATATTTGTTTCTTGCATCTGTAGTCAGTTGGAGAATGTGTGTTTAGCTAGAGAATGGGTGGTCAGGAGTGTTTGTTATGTTGGTATCCTCAAAATAACCTAAGGTGACAACTTTCTTATGTTACCAATCTTTTTGGTGTATTAATCATGTAAAACTATCGCTACCTTGAGTGACTGAGTGGCAGAATTGAATCAGTTTGCCTTTTGCTCAATTTGTAACAGTTTATTGCACTTTAATCTATTTTCATGTGACGACGTTGATACTCGGAAGCAGATTAAGGAAGTTTTTAATATTTGCAGCACATTAGTTAGAAATAAAATCATTGTACGTATAGGACGGTTTATTCAATCATTTTGCCTACTACTCATGTTGTAACTGTTCTTTTGCACTAATCTATTACTCTATTAAAGACAAAGATTTCGCTATTTTAATTTATGTTTAAAATGACAGAGATTGTAGAGTTTATATGAATAATTGTGTTATGCCACGTGAATAGTACGAGTATTAATAAAGTGAGCACATTAGTTGATTATAAATTCAGCATACTAATAGGTTGACATCAGCCCATGTTGTGACCGTCATGTCAGGTATGTGCAAAAATGCTTATTCCATTCAAGAATGTTATTTTTTTTTAGAAAATTATATTATAAGGATGATACTTACATGAAAACAACGACAAACATTGTATACTTTGTTCATGCATACCCAAAAAACATAAGGCTTGCTCGCCCATCGGGTGGGCTATGCTTTGATACTTCGTTCTTGCGTACCACTTTGAAACTTTTTGTTTTCTCTCATATTCAATAACCATTTATTTCTTTTCATCCTTGATACATTCAATACAAAAATTGGTATGTTTATAACTTATTTTTCGTTAACTTAAGTTTTTTTTAACGATATTCATAAGGCTTGCTAGCCCATCGGGTGGGCTATGCTTTGGTACTTTATTCTTGCGTACCACTTTGAAACGTTATCTCTCTCATATTCGATAACCGTTTATTTCTTTTAGTTCTTAATGGATTCAATAAAAAATGCTATGTTTATAGCTTATTTTTCGTTAACTTATTTTTTTTTCAACGATATTCATAAGGCTTGCTCACCCATCGAGGCCTATGCTTTGATACTTTGTTCTTGCGTACCACTTTGTAATTTTTATTATATTCGTTAAACGTTATTTTGTTTTCGTCCTTAATGCATTCAATAAATACTTTGGTATATTTATAACTCATTTTCATTAATTTAATTTTTCAAACGATATTCATAAGGCTCACCCGTATAAAGAAGCATAATTTCGCATTTGAGTTTAATTCATATAATATGTTGTTACAAAGAACATTGTAACAAACACAAACAATTTGAAAAAATGTTGGTACTATTCTTTTAAAAATCTTTGCATAATAAACCATTTTTACCACCAATATTTAGCTAAACAAAAAAATGTAAACGATATTTATAAGTCATGCCCGCCCATCGGGCGGGCTTAGAAAGCTAGTATATATATATATATATATATATATATATATATATATATATATATATATATATATATATATATATATATATATATATATATATATATATATATATATATTAATTTTTTTTTTAATTTGTTTAATTTTTTTAGAAGAGAAAAAAATTTGGGTTAAGTATAAATGGCCGTTAGTATAAAGGACTAACGGTGCAAATATTTGTTGCAAACGGTCATTAGCTAATGGAAAAAACTAACGACAGTTAGTCTCAAGGACCAAAACCGTTATGGGTCACCACCACAAGGACTGGATCTGTTAAAAAGAAGTTTAGAGACTAAACCCGTAAAACACGACAGACCACAGGGAACATTTTATGAAATTAACTCTTAATGCTATAAATGAAAGTTATTGAACTTTGTGTTCTTGTTCACTTACGAAGACAAAAGTTCCGTATAGAATAGTTTTTATTTGAAGAACAAGTGATGCAATATGAGCCATTTATTTTTTTTATCAAATAAAGAAACCTCACTTTCATCCATTTTCTAAAATTAAAATATCTCGCAAACCGTTAATCGTTACGCGAAATTAATTATACCATTGCAACAAGAATTAAATTATCTTGCTATAGATATTCACTTCTATATCTTTCGACTAACTTTTTTTTCCAAAATTTCTTCCCAGAAAAATCACATGTGATTCGAAAATTCATATGTGATTTATTACTTTAAAAAATAACATGTGACTTGTGACAAATAACAAATCTGATGCGTGGTTTTGCAACCTTACATCAGGTTTTACCTCTCGAGGGATCTCAAGAGGCTTACAACCCCACCAGGCAGTGTACCTGACCGATGTAGTATAGTGTAGTGGTAAGTACGGGGGATTGATCGTTCTCCACAGGGAATAGTGTTCGTTAGGTATGAAAAACTACTCTAATAGGTAAAAACTACTCCAAAGGGTGAGGGAAGATTATTTTTTGTATTTTTTATATTTTATGAAAGCAGGTAAAATCTCGGGTTTGAAGGAGTGGGCGGAATTAGTTGCTAGCCAACTAACACAAAAACTACTATTGCAANGCAAATAGATTACCATAGGATTGGGAGAGGATCAATTACTCCTCCACTAGGCGTAAGCACCTAAGATAAACTATCAAAGAGGGCTTTTCAAAGGGTTGTAATGTAAGGTGTAGGGATATGATAAACACGGTTTGGTTGGAATAAAGGGTATTTTACTGGTGGCAAGTTAATTATCATGATCAAATACATGTATTATACACTGTTGCTAAGCCAAGACTCGACTCAACTTAAGCTAAAAACGAAATAACAAAAACATAAACAAAAAGAAAACGGGATGGTAGTCCGTATGTTTTTTCTACTTCTCTTTTTCTCATTTTTTTTTTATTTTTCTTGATTTTTTCGATTTTTTTTCTTTTCATACACTCTTGCCCTACCATCCAAAATAATACATCATAGGGGCCTCGGTTCTCCCCTTACACTTGAACTTTTACATACTTTACAAATAACTAATCTAATGACTCGAATTAAGATAATCGAAAAACTTGGAGTACTTTTTGAAATATTTAGCACATATGGGGGTAATAATGATGTTCTTCCCCATTACTCCATTAAACTAGTACTTTACCCATGAGTCCCAGTCGTCCCAAAACAATATGTAAAAGATATGACTCGACTTAGCAACCATGTAATCAATTAGATAATTAACAAAGGGTTTAACACAAATGTTGTCACAATAATGCACGAAAGATGAGTGCATACAAGGTGGGCTAAGGCGATTTGGATGTACATTTAAGTGGGGTGTAACAAATTCTCACTTCGAGTAAGATGCTCAAAGGTCGAAACGAAAAGATAGGCTCTGAGGGGTGTACTAGAGGTATCGTGTACCAAAAATGGGTACAACGCAAAGGGTGTGGGAGAATTACTTGACCAATGTAGCCAACGTAATTATAACAAAAACACGGGTGTAAAACAAAGGGTTAATCCTAATGCCTCTTATCATGTAGTAGATCTAACTACACGAATGTAGTCTTACTTGTGGATTTGAGATGGTCCTAACGCAAGTTCTAGAATCTAAGTGCTACCGATACACACATCATAGCATAAATGCTTTTCCTACCAATTCTAGGGGCGAACCTCAGATATTTGGGGTGGAAAATTTTTTAGTGGTACGGTTTTTTGTGCTAGTCATATAATTTTCTATCTATGAGATGCTTATTAGGACCAAAGTTTCACTTCTAAATGTTGTAAAAAATTTTAAATTGGCGCTAAAATTGCCCCCAACAAATATTTCTTTCGGTTTTATTACAAATTTACTATCAAACAAACAAAAATCAAGCGCAATTGCATTCTCTAAGGTGTCTACATTTACCCCCCTTACACTTAAACCGAACATTATCCCCAATGTTCAAATAAAAGATGTAATAGTAATGAAAATGAAAGAATGAAACAAATACTCCCCTGATTCGTTTGGTGTGGATAGTGAGGTAACATGGTTAGATCTTCTTCCAAGAAAAAATGAACGCTCAAAGCTTCCCTTCCGAAATATAAATCATCTTCTTGTCCAAAATAACCAGTTAACCTGAAAAACAATAAAGGCGAACCTCGCGTAAAATCGGCGGTATAATCTATAATAGGATATAATGCTTGTGGAATGAATGTTTTTGCAGAATTCCTGGAGATTATAAGTTAGAGAATTAACAAAACTTTTTATGATTCCGGAAGAAAAACAAAACTTTCAAAAATTTCAGAAAATTACTGCTTGATGCCATCAGGTTGTAGTGCCTGACGCCGTCAGAAATGATCTGATAGAATTCTCATGTTAAGTTTCCGGAAAATTTTTGGAAAAACTATACCTTACTTCCTGGAATCCCTGCAAAAAACATCATTATGACTCGATACAAGCATTTGACTCAAACAAGTACTAATATGCATGTTAATTTACATTGTTATGATTCATGTTCATTCGTTCTTATAAACCGATTTAGATTTCCTTACACTTATCTTTTGCAAAATACCTTTATATGTAGTTAAGACGAAGTTAAAAACAAAATAAAGCATTTTCATAAGTTAGTTTTTGAAGCATGAATCAATAACAAGAAGAATAACATACATACGGGAACAAATAAATAAACACAAAGCAAATAAAGCTTGGGTTGCCTCCCAAGAAGCGCTTTTCTTTATTAACGAGTCTTGTAGCTAGACTCAAAGTCACCGTACATTACGTGACTTCATCATCAAAAGTTATGTCTTCCTCATTGATCATTTCATTACCACTCTCTTGATAATGTTTGACTCGTTGTATATTCACAGTGAATTCCCTATCCTCGTCATAAACCAACGCAACGGCTCCGGTTTTAGAGGAGCTCCTTACAGTAAAAGGTCCATACCATCTAGATTTAAGTTTTCCAGGAAATAGCCTTAAGCGAGAATTATATAATAGGACCTTGTCTCCTTCTGAAAATTCCTTGGGTTTCTTAATCCATTGGTCATGCCATCTTTTTGTCCTTTCTTTGTATGTAGTGGAAGATTCATAGGCCTCTAATCTCAATTCATCGAGCTCTTGGAGTTGTAAGAATCTATTTGTTCCCGCAACCATATAATCCAAATTACAAGCCTTAAGTGCCCAATATGCCTTGTGTTCCAGTTCTACTGGAAGGTGACATGCCTTGCCATATACCATACGGAACGGGGTTGTCCCGATTGGTGTCTTATAAGCAGTTCGGAATGCCCACAAAGCTTCATCGAGCTTAAAAGACAATCTTTTCTGTTTTGGTTGACCGTTTTCTCTAATATCCTCTTTATTTCCCGATTAGTATTTTCGACTTGATCGCTGGTTTGAGGATGATAAGCGGTGGAGAATCGGTGAGAGACTCCATATCTTTTCATGACCTTTTCCATTTGCGAGTTACAAAAATGGGTTCCTCTGTCACTAATAAGAGCTTTCGGAATTCCGAACCTAGCGAACAATTTTTTAAAGAAATGAATAACTACCCTAGCATCGTTAGTCCTAAGGGCTTGTGCTTCCACCCATTTTGAAACATAATCAATGGCCACTAAGATATATTCATTCCCTCCTGAAGATGGAAAGGGTCCCATGAAATCAATACCCCAAACATCGAAAACCTCGCAAACTTGTATGTAATTCTGAGGGGCTTCATCTCTCCTAGAGATATTCCCAGCTCTTTGACAAGCGTCACAAGTTTGTATCATTACCTTTACATCACGAAATATTGTAGGCCAATAGAATCCCGCGTCAAAGATCTTTCACGCAGTAGTGTTCATTCCGTGATGCCCTCCAGATGGACCTGCATGACATTCTTTCATTATTCTGATAGCCTCATTTTTTGAAACACAACGCCTGATTACTTGATCCGGGCATCTTCGGAATAAGAAAGGTTCGTCCCAAAAGTAGTACTTTAATTGATTGAAGAACCTCTTCTTTTCATGCTTGCTCATATGTTCAGGAATAACTCTGCTTGCCAGGTAGTTAGCATAATCCGCATACCATGGTTCAGAATCATTTATTAACATGAGCTGCTCTTCAGGAAATGATTCCCGAATCTCACTCTTGTCAGTCTCAGCAAGACTGGGGATTTTGAGTCGAGAGAGATGATCAGCCGCAAGATTTTCTGCTCCTTTCTTATCACGAATCTCTACATTGAACTCTTGCAATAGTAAGATCCAACGAATTAATCGCGGTTTAGCATCCTGTTTGGTGAAAAGATATCGAAGAGCCGAATGATCCGTAAAGACAACCGTCTTAGAGAGGACAAGATATTGGCGAAACTTATCAAAAGCAAATACCACGGCCAATAGTTCCTTTTCAGTGGTGGTGTAGTTTTCTTGAGCAGGATTCATAGTCTTGCTAGCGTAGTATATTGGCTGGAAGTGTTTGTTAAGCCTTTGGCCTAACACTGCTCCAACAGCATAATCGCTAGCGTCGCACATGATTTCGAAGGGCAACTCCCAATTAGGGGTGACCATAATTGGAGCTTGTGTGAGATCCTGCTTTAATCGATCGAACGCATCCTTGCACTCTTGAGAGAAGTCGAATGGGGCGTCCTTCACAAGCAACTGAGTCAGTGGTCTAGCTATCTTTGAGAAATCTTTGATGAATCTCCTATAGAAGCCAGCATGACCTAAGAAGCTACGGATTGCCTTGACGGTGGTTGGATAGGGAAGTTTGGATATAGCTTCGATTTTTGCCCGGTCTACTTCAATTCCACTTCCTGAAATTTTGTGCCCTAGCACGATCCCTTCTTTTACCATAAAATGGCATTTTTCCCAGTTTAGTACCAAGTTAGTCTCCTCACAACGTTTGAGCATTTTCTCAAGGTTAGCAAGACAGCGATCAAAAGAGTCTCCAAAGACTGAGAAATCATCCATGAAAACCTCCATGCTGTCTTCCATTAATTCATGGAAGATTGCTGTCATGCAGCGCTGGAAAGTGGCGGGGGCGTTACATAGTCCAAAGGGCATTCGCTTGTAGGCAAAGGTGCCATAAGGGCATGTAAACGTGGTCTTTTCTTGGTCCTCAGGAGCGATAGGGATTTGGAAATACCCTGAGAACCCATCTAGGAAGCAGTAGTACTCATGTCCTGCTAACCTTTCCAACATTTGATCGATGAATGGGAGAGGGAAGTGATCCTTTCGGGTTGCATCATTCAACTTCCTATAATCGATGCACACACGCCATCCGGTTACTGTTCTCTGAGGCACTAGCTCATCCTTATCGTTCTTCACCACCGTCATTCCTCCCTTTTTTGGTACAACCTGTACAGGACTTACCCATGGACTGTCTGAGATTGGGTAAATTAGCCCTGCATCAAGGAGCTTAATGACTTCCTTTTTTACGACTTCCTTGATGTTGGGGTTTACTCGCCTCTGAGGTTGCACGGTGGGTTTATAATCTTCCTCCATGAGGATTTTATGTGTGCAAAAGGTCGAGTCAATCCCCTTGATGTCGGCTACACTCCATGCTATAACTCCTTTGTATTTTTTTAAAACTCCTAGGAGTTTATCCTTTTGTTCACCTTTTAGAGAAGAGTTTATGATTACCGGAAGTTGATCCTCTCCTTGGAGGAAAGCATATTCTAGGTTGCTTGGGAGTTCCTTGAGTTCTAACGTGGGTGGTTCGATGATGAAAGGTTTAAGCTTGTTCTCTGGTTTACGAAGCTCAAGCTGTTCGATTTCTTGCCTGGGATAGAAGGAGACTGCGCTAACATCCATAGTCTTTTCCTCCTCTAAGAGAGGTAAGGGAGTTTCGTCTCGCAACCAACCAACTTCTATTTGTTCATCCGCACAATTGTCAATCACGTCGATTAGTTCATCGACTTCTCGGATGCAATACAGCCGGTTAGCTGCTTCGAAGGAAAGATTCATTGTGTCCTTAATGTCGAAGGTTAAGCTATCGGCCCCTACTCGTAAGGTTAGTTTGCCATCATGAACATCAATCACAGCACGGGCAGTCGCTAGGAATGGTCTTCCTAGAATGATGCGCACTAGGTCATCTTCCTCCATTTCAAGGATGACGAAGTCAACTGGAAATTTGAACTTCCCTACCTTAACAAGCACATTCTCACATATTCCTAAGGGGTATTTGACCGATCTATCGGCTAATTGGATGTTCATACGGGTTGGTTTCAATCCTGAGTACCCTAATTTAAGGAACATGGAATGCGGCNAATCACAGCACGGGCAGTCGCTAGGAATGGTCTTCCTAGAATGATGCGCACTAGGTCATCTTCCTCCATTTCAAGGATGACGAAGTCAACTGGAAATTTGAACTTCCCTACCTTAACAAGCACATTCTCACATATTCCTAAGGGGTATTTGACCGATCTATCGGCTAATTGGATGTTCATACGGGTTGGTTTCAATCCTGAGTACCCTAATTTAAGGAACATGGAATGCGGCCTAAGATTGATACTTGCCCCTAAGTCAGCTAAAGCATTTTTGACCGATAGAGATCCTATGGAACAGGGCAAGGTGAAACTACCTGGATCATCTACCTTCTTTGATAGTCCTCGTTGAGTCACCACAAAAAATTCTTCACCTAGGGTTACAAGACCTTTGAGCCTTTTTCTGTTGGTTAGCAGCTTCTTGAAGTATGTACTATATTTGGGCATATGGTAACATGCGTCAAGAAGAGGTATGGTGACGACCGAGTCTTTCAAATATGACAAGAACCTCTTATTGTCATTCTCAGCCTTTTGATTCTTGAGGCGGGATGGATATGGGACTTTAATGGGTTGTTTAGTTGGAGTAGGTGGAGAGGAAGTCACCGGAGGGGATTGCTCAGGGGTTTCATCATTCACATCACCCTCCTCCTCATGNTCAAATATGACAAGAACCTCTTATTGTCATTCTCAGCCTTTTGATTCTTGAGGCGGGATGGATATGGGACTTTAATGGGTTGTTTAGTTGGAGTAGGTGGAGAGGAAGTCACCGGAGGGGATTGCTCAGGGGTTTCATCATTCACATCACCCTCCTCCTCATGAGGTGTGTCAGGTTCCGTGACATTAGATTGTTGGGTTGGGTAAGGTGGATCCTTAGTAGTTGTTCCAACACGAGTGGTAATGGCGAGTAAAGGATCTCTTTGATCTGTTGGAGGTTTGCCGAGGCCATCAAGAATGGCGTCGAGTTCTGCGAATTTGGCTCTCGTGTCATTCTGTTGGCTCGTGAATAGGTTGTTGAGACCTTTTAGTTGCAGATCCTTTTCAAGCGTGAAATGCCCAAGATCATCCTCAAAAGTGCTCCTTACCTTGTAGTCAGGATGTTCTCTTCCTCCCTCACTTCCCACAAGATTTCCCCAAGGGGTAAAATCGTTGTTTTGATAGAAAGTTAAGAGGGAAGGATCATCAAAGATGTCGTGGCTTGACAAACATGCTTGTTCGGTGGTAGTATTCTCCTCGCATTCCTCCACTTCATGCGGGCCGCCACATTGATCACAGATCAAGTATGGGTTTGATAATCGTTTGGTTGGTTGCGACTTGTCTAGATAAGATACTTGTTCATTCAATCTACTCAGCCGGCTAACAAAAGGAGGCTTTTCCATGGTCTTGGAAACGCTCATGATCGAATCAGGTTCATCCCAGGTATCGTCTTGATCATTTGCATATTCCTCAATTCTGTCCCATGCTTCCTCGGCACTTAAGTTGGCTATCCTTCCTTTTGACGAGTTATTGATTCCCCTTTGGTCGTTTTTAGAGACACTATCGTAAAAGATTTGGACAAGGAACCAGAGTTCAATGCCATGATGGGGGACTTGTCTAATTAGATCCTTGAATCTAATCCAAGATTCGTGGATAGGCTCTGCTGGTCCCACGTGGAAGCGGAGGATTCCATCTCTCAACGTTGAAGTTCTTCCTATGGGAAAGAATTTCTCATAGAATTTTGAGATAAGCTGTTCCCATGTGAAGATGGATTCGGAGGGAAGTTTGTTATACCAATCTTTGGCTTTTTCATAGAGGGTGAAAGGAAAGAATCGTAGCCGGGAGGTATCTCTAGTGGCCCCGTCCGTATGGAGGGTATCCACTATTTTCAGGAAGTCCTTGATGTGTTGGATTGGATCTTCGGCTTTCAATCCGTGAAACTTGCATACATTTTGGACAAGCCAAACATCGGTTGCACGCAAGACCTCATCTGTGTGTTCATTTGGAAAAACAATAGCATTGGAAAAACCACGAGGGGTAGGGGATGAATAATCTTTGAGGCACTTGGGAAGGGGATTTTCCAGAATTTCCTCATTTGCACGAGATTGAGGGCTAGAGGGTGTGGTATGGGGATTGGATTCTTCCTCAGAAAGGGCGTCATCAAAATTGAGGGCGATACCAATTGGTTCAGACATTGAAAAGCGTTGTCTCAACCTATGCATTTCCCTTTCAGGTTCTGCGTAAGGTTGGATGAGGTTTCCTAATGAACTACGACTCCTAGTGACTCTATGGTTGGAAAAATCTCCGTTTACCATGTTGGCCAAGGAAGATAAAAGCGGAGGAATTGGGAAAAAGATAGACTAAAGAAAATCCTAGAAAAATAAAATAAAAATCTCACTAGAAAGGAATCTAGTGAGTAGACCTAATAAAATAAAAATTCAACCTAAACAATAACTATTCCCCGGCAGCGGCGCCAAAAACTTGATGCGTGGTTTTGTGACCTTACAACAGGTTTTACCTCTCGAGGGATCTCAAGAGGCTTACAACCCCACCAGGCAGTGTACCTGACCGATGTAGTATAGGATAGTGGTAAGTACGGGGGATTGATCGTTCTCTCACAGGGAATAGTGTTCGTTAGGATAGAAAAACTACTCTAATAGGTCTAAGGGTGGAAGGAAGATTCTTTTTGTATTTTTATATTTTTTTGAAAGCAAGTAAAATCTCGGTTTTGGAAGAAGGGCGGAATTAGTTGCTAGTCAACTAACCCAAGTTTACTACTTATGCAAATTAAAATAAAATAAATATCTAAACTATTGTGGTTGTGAAAACAATATGGAGAAAATTGTGTTTACTTAGATTTCATTACTCCCTAACTATCTTTTACCGGTTAATTGATATGTGTGTTACTTGTGTGGATGAAGGGTGTATTCCTAATAACTCATGGAGTGGCATACATATCTCTCCAATTCTATGAGCTCTTATCTCGCCCTATGCCATGCACGGCACAACCATAGGGGTTGTAAACAGTGGCTCATGCGTTAAATACTACCTTAATAGCCTAGTATGCCTTGGCTACATGTTTCCCAAGACGTTCAAGCACGTTACCATAAAGGAGGTTGGCCAGTTTTCTTGAGCCTAACATTGATGGAACAATCATCCCAACAAACAACAACACACACCAATCAACCAATAATTAATAGTTAGGTTTCATTAGATCTAAGCAAACACTAGAGAATTTAGCTACACATGTTAATTAAAAGACAAGCAAAAGAGATAATCAACCAACACATAGACATATTGATTGAATTAAAGTGAAGACTTATCTTTAATTAAGCATGAGGGTTCCAAGGGTTGGAAACCCTAAAAAGTACAGAAAATTCGTCTTTAGGGTTTGCCCTAAAAGTTCTCCACAAAGTTCCACACTAATGAATGAAAATTAGAAAACTATATATAGATTTTACACTCTGACGGCGTCAGGTTATAAGGGCTGACGCCGTCAGCTCGCCGCCATTAGGTTTCTCGGATGGCCTAGATCCACTTCTGACGCCGTCACCTTATAAAACCTTCTGGGCCGTCACTCTTTAACTTTACTCCTGACGGCCTACTTTTCCCAACACCTGACGGCGTCAGGTGTTAAATCCTCTGGCCCGTCATTTGAAAATTGGATTCCACTCTTTTGTCAAGGCTTTCTGACGGCGTCACCTTGTGACTTCTGACGCCGTCAGGTTGTAAATCTTCATCTTTTGAGACTTTGTCGTTTTCTTCACTTTATGCTCCAAAAACGTCCAAAATGATGTGTTTTCCAGAATTCTTCTCAAAAGTACCTAAAATGACAAAAGGAACGATTTAAGGCAATATTTGATCATATTAACACGAATTATGGCTTAAATGACCCCCTAAAATGGGTACACTTTTCACCTCATCAAAATCACAAGTGATTTTACAAATCGGTTTCCATTCTCATATGAGGCCGGTTCATCAACTCTAACCGCATTCTTCTTCAGTTGATGTTACGGATCAGCCTCACGCTTCAAGCAGCTTTGCTTAGCATCTTCTGCTGATTGTCAGCCTGTTCAGCTTATCTCACAGGATTCCAGTCAGAAAAATAACAAATCACAAGTGATTTTACAAATCACGTGTGATTTTTCTATGCGGAATTTTTTTTAAAAAAAATTCAGCGAAAGTATATATATAGAAGTGCATATTTATAGAAAAGTTATTTAATTTTTGTCGCGATAGTGTATTTTTCATAGCTATTTGCAAGATATGTTGTTTTTAATAAAATGTGAAAATGGGGTTTTTTGTTTGAAGTAAAAGTGGATGGCTAGGATTCACCCATTTGTTCTTTAGAAAAAAAGTGTTCTTTGTTGATTTTACGTTATACCAAATACATTTTTTTTCCTTCATAAAAGTCATTAAACTTATCAAATATGATGTATAGGCTACCGAACTTATAAAGGATATATGTATATATTTACTGAAGTTATAAAACATGACATTTAAGTTACCTAACTTTAATTTATATACATATATATATATATATATATATATATATATATATATATATATATATATATATATATATATATATATATATATATATATATATATATATATATATATATATAGGCTGAGGTTCTTTTCAGAACCAAATAAATTGCGAGAACTACGAGAACCAGCATCAACTAATCAGATTTTTTTGGATATTAATTTTTTTTATTTAATTCAGAAGGGTATAATGGTAAAATTACTTTTTTAAATAAAAAACGTNATGTGTGTTATTATGTATTATAGGAAAAAAACATAGCATTGGAAAAACACGTAGGAGGTTAGTAATGCGTTGTAAGCGATTAGTGTAATCTTTGTTTAGTGTACTCATTGGTAAGCGTAGGGTATTTGTCCAGAGTAATTCGCTCATTTGCTTACTAGATGAAATGGAGTTGGGATAACAGTGGGGTGGTGTTTGTTATTGGTTTAGAAGTTTACAATGTCCTTAAGCGTAAGATAGGGCTTCACATCAAAGTATTTGTAGGGCGTATCCTAAGATTGAATTCAAGAACCATTTGATACTTTGTCGTGTGTCTACTATAACTCTATATTATACCAAACGCATCATTTTTTTTTCCCTTCATAAAAGTCATTAAACTTATCAAATATCGATGTATCCCTCTTATCAAAGGTTCTGCGTAAGGTTGGATGAGGTTTCCTATAAAGACAGAACTACCGACTCTTAAGTGGTAAAAGGCATTCATATGGTTGGAAAATACAATCTCCGTGTTAAACTCATAGTTGGGCAAGGAAGATTATCAAAGCGGAGGATTTCCATGGATAAAACATTGGATAGTGTAACTTAAAACAAGAAAACCTAAGAAAAATTAAACAATTATATAAAAGTTACAACTAGAAGTGAGAACTTTCTATGAGATTGTAGTTACCTATATTAATTAATAATAAAACTTCTATCACCTATACAATAACTATTCCCCGGCAGCGGCGCAAGCTTGAGATGCGTGCGTTTATTATAAACCTTACAGAGGGGATTATTTTTACCTCTCGAGGTGATCCGTCAAAGAGGCTTACAACAACCACCAGCAGTGGTACCTAGCCGTATGTAGTATAAGTGGTTGGAAGATATAGCCCAAAGCAAGTGTGATCATTTAGAATGCTGTAGGCGCGATTTATATATCTTACCCTTAATTTTTATATAACAGGGAAATTATGTTTCGTTAGGATATTTGAAAATAACTCCTAATAGTCTATAGGGATGAGGAATATTCTTTTGTATTCTTTTTATATTTTTATGAAAGCAGCGTAGATCAATCTCGGGTTTGAAGGAGTGGCGCGCAATTTAGTTGCCTAGCCACAATCCAACAAACTAACTATTGCAAAAAAAATTAAAAAACAGAAATAAAAGGTTGTGAAATTAAATATGAAGACAAGTGCGTTTACTGTAGATTTCCTTACCTCCCTAACTAATTCTTTTACCGGTTAGTTACGTGTGTATATTAACTTGTCGTAGATGACGGGTGTTTCCTTAATACCATTGTTATCGTGGGGTGGCGTACGTACTTCCAACTCTATGAGCCCTATATACTACTATCACATATATAAACCTCATATATTATATATATCCTACTAAGTACTATATACTAACTATACTTATACTAATATATAACGTCTATATACTATAACCCAATATATGATCATATATCATACTACCTATAATATTATCATAGACGTTCTATATACTATATATCATTACCTTATATATATACGTACTTAGTGATACGGCTCATAATCACTAACGTACTAGGCTGTGAGGTTCTTTTCAGAACCAAATAAATTGCGAGAACTACGAGAACCAGCATCAACTAATCAGATTTTTTTGGATATTAATTTTTTTTATTTAATTCAGAAGGGTATAATGGTAAAATTACTTTTTTAAATAAAAAACGTTTTTTTAGTTCCTAAATTTTAGGATTTTTTTTTGAATAATATTTGTTTCCAGCATGCATGTTTAGTAAGGTGCACATGTGTTTCTTGTAGTAGATAAATTAAATTTTCAATATAGACACTGAGTTGATTTTCAAAATGCGGATACTTTCAAACTTTTAATGTATGTGCATATGTGCACATATGCAACTAACTCTCTTATAACTTAAACATCTCTACAAACTTATCAACAACATAAATAATAACTCAAAATTGCACAAGTTAATGATTTACAAAATCTAATACCTGCTAAAATTTCTACTTTATTACAAATGCTTAATTAATAGAGAAAAAAATAACCGAGGATGCACATGTGTAAACACCATGTTTTTGCAACATCGTCTTTAGTGTGCACATATGCATTCACGTATCCTTGATTATCTTGATCGTTTTTGCATATATACACATGCATGTAAACTTTTCGGAGTATTCTCGTGTACAATGCACATGTACATTCTTCGTCTCTATCATTTTCAGTGCATTTTATTATTCCTCTTGAGCATAAACCTGGATATTTGCTACCAATATTAATTCACAACAATAATACGAAGCACTTGTTATTGATACCAACTGTAAAAACATATGTGCACAAAACTTAAAACACATATGCACACATATACTAACTATAAAACACATGTGCGCCCTTCAATTGATTATATATATACAACTTAAAACACATAGCACATATATACCAACTATAAAACACATATGCACCCTTCATTTTTTTTAAGCTTCTCACTTTTTTTAAAGCTTCCTTTATTCGAAAAGATATCTTAAAAAGGCTTTGTCAAGTTAAAAGATCAGGTAACCCCAAACACCCATAATCAGAATAATGCAGACACCAAGCTTTTGCAAAGGAACATGTTTATTTATAAAACAAAATGACAAAATGAATAAAAATGAGTATTTGTTAATCAAAGGAACACGTTATTCATAAAAAACAATACTTGTGCACATATGTTTTGGGATGGCTTGCAAAGATATATATGTGTAGTCTATCATGTTTACTCTTTTATCAAGCACACATGGTACTTGTGCACATGTATCCGAGGATGTTCACAACCATCAAACCAAACCAAAACTAATCTGGAAATAAACTAAATAAAATTTAAGTTGATTAAAGCTTGTGTACATGTGCATGAGTGTCTACTGTTATCATCAAATATTAGTTACCATCCCTAAAGCTTGTGTAGGGTAGGCTTCAATTACGTATCCAACAAAACAAACAAAACACAATCGTAACCGAACATAACACAAATATTGGAAAACATATCCTATTTTTATATAAAATATTAGAAAACATATCCAACCAAATAATCTCAATCACAAATAACAATCAACATATAATGATCAAACCATATGTAGCATATGTAAGTGTGTCTTACAATGTGTTGTTAGAGAACTTCATATAGTCCGTACTAATTAACTTTAAAGTTTGTGATCTATTTATAACCTTTTAACTGTAATACAAGTAATTAACTAAGCATATGATGTATTGGTATTAATCTTTGACTTATGCTTTTTTCCATAAAATATACTAGTAAATTGTAATAAAATAAGTTTTAAATGTAGTGAAATTTACATAATAAATTCCAATCGGGGTCCTCAGACCACACTCACCAGGTGGATCTAAACCATGAATTGATACACTAAGTTTAATAAACTATAAACAACTAATATAACTCTAGTATATAACTATATTCTATACATTATAACTTCATTAAGCCATCAAATCAGCATTGAATCTTTTTAATTTATAATAATATGTAACTAAAAGATACGAACATGCTTATCTAAATTAGGAAAAAGCTCCATTACCCGATCAACCGGTGATGACGTCAATGCAGATCTGAATGAAAACTTCAAAATAAATTATAATAACAATCTACCCTCATGTTTTTCTTATTTTGCTTGTCCTGATTTACGTCGGATCCACAAGAACAAGAAAGAGGCGGCTAGGGTTTTTTTTTTCTTGGGTGGGAGAGAGAGATGAAAACTGAAAATTAAGATGCAGGTTATCTAATTAAAGTGGGACTAAAGTGGGACGGTTTTTTATATTAGTTACCAAAATACTATAAAGATAAAATGTCAATTTTGCCCTTCACATTCAAATAAAAGCTGGAAAATTAACATGTTTATTTACAAAAATGCCATGTGCAATCTCAACCATTGATGATATAATCCAAAGGTTAAGATCGATTCTCGCAGTTCTCGCAATTTATTTGGTTCTGAAAGGAACCTCACACTATATATATACATATACATGTATATACATGTATATATATACATATACATGTATATATATACATATACATGTATATATAAACATATACATGTATATATATATATATATATATATATATATATATATATATATATATATATATATATATATACATATATATATATATATATATATATATATATATATATATATATATATATATATATATATATATA
>LBNU01007584.1:30578-52770 GCA_014162995.1 Artemisia annua
GCCCAACCCCCCCCCCCCCTTATAACTCCCCCCGTTATAACGAAACCCAAAACCACCCTTGTCACCCAAAACCACCCTTCTCACCCCAAAACCACCTCTGCAAAACCACCCCACTTGCCAGTCACTTCCACCGCCCACTCCACCACCTTCACCTAACAAAACAAGCCACAATAAATGCCACCACCCCCCTTGTGTTATAACAGTGCAAATTGCACTTTCCTTTTTGGCGCCAAAAATGGTTTAAACGGCCAAGATTGATTTTGAAGATCCAATGGCTCAAGATGTGTTGGGAAAAGCTCAGAGAGGCCCCACGAGCCCTAATTGAAGGCTATAAGAGGAAGAAGAAGGATTAAAGACTGTGTGTAGTTTTTATTAAGAAAAATATATATCGTATAATCTAGTTTTTAGAATTCCAGTGTAGTTTCATGTTTTAAATCAATGTACTAAGTGTTTCTATTGTAATTTGAACCTTTTTTATTAATCAATTTCAGTTGTTCTTCTTAAATCAGTTTATGCTTTCCCTTTTTATCTCAAAATACCAATTTAGCTTGAATTCTGTTTATGCTTGTTGTTATGGACTGAGATAGATCACATAAGCTCCTAGAAAGCTTTTAAAAGCTTTTTGAAACCATAAAACTCAGTTTAGTATCAAAAATCAAAAATACAAAAAAATTCAAGAAAAATACAGTTAAAAAAAAAGGAATAAGATGAAGAAAGCTGGAGCACTATATATTATGGATGGCAGTGGTAATAGTGCTTCATGGGAAGCTTTAGGTTGAGTGTTTGATCCTTGGTTCACAGTTCTAATCTTGGATGCACCTTGTAAGCAAAATCTAATTTTCTGCATTTTTAATGTAGTTCTGTTTTTTAGCTTATTTCTCTGGATCTCTGTGCTTATTTAATGTATGTTAGCTTAGTTATTGCTTAATATATGATCCTTGTTCAATAGTATCCTGTGTGCTCAACTCTTTGTCATACCTGTTAGAATTAACTTAGGTGTGATCTTGGGTACTTGTTGTTGTTACTGTTGTTTATGTTTTAATTTAGGCATATTAGATCATATTATAATTCTAATAAGCAGTTTCTTGGTCTAAATCTTCAAAACTCTTTGAAAACCACAAAACCATATTTTTAAAGGGGCGTTTGGGTCAGTGGTCTCAAACACCACATTCTTTGTTCTTACTGATGCCCTTTTGTTCACTTAGCTCACATTAGGCTCCATTAGGTCTGTGGAAGTATAAAAACCAGAGTGTGTTTCATAAGAAAGTCAAAATCCACTTTTGTTCTAACTTGCTTGTTCACTATTAGAAATCATAGGATTTAATCCCATTATTTCATCACAATAGCAATCTATATATCCTAATTTGGTCTCATTTCAACTTAATAATTCATCTTTAGTCAGTAAATTAGGATCTAAAGTCAAAAAGTCAAAGTGTTCATAGATTTCTAAAAGTCAAAAATCTCATCTGTCAAAAATGGCTTAGTTTTCTTTTTGATCTCTAGTGCTTAAAACAGATTGGAAATCCAATCCAAGTGTTGTTTTGTAATATTTTGTTGCTTATTTTCATATTTCAAAAAGAAAAACTCATTTTGGAATCCATTAGCTTATCTAAAAATAAGCTCAAAGCTGCCTAGTTGCTGTTTTGGATGCCCTGTGCATAGAGTTTTTACCAAAACTCTAAGGCTTGCACAGTGTTCATTAGTGGACCCCACCTTCTGTTCTATAGCTTTTTGGAAAGCCAATAAGCCAAACTTCAAGGATGAGTGCTTATTTTTGGGTCTAGAGCTAATTAGATATGCCTGCTCATAGCTTTTAACTTGTCCCATATCATTGTGTATACTGAGTAATCAATGTTCACAAGCCTTTTCATAAGCCCTTCATAAGCTCAATTGTGGACCCCACAGTGTGAGCTTGAGCTTTTTGGAAAGCCCATAAGCTCAGCATATTGGATCAAAAGTTTCCTTGGACTCTTGACCACCCCTGTGGGCCCCTAAGGCTTGCAAGATAGTCATTAGGTCTGTTTGGTTCTGTGGTATTGTGAAATTGCTTATTTGCTTGTTCTAGCTTACTTTGTGTAACATTTAATCCTGTTCATTTCCAGTGTCTTTTCATTGTTTGCATAATATTTTCCTTCTGTGTTCATATTTGTGGCTTATTGTGAGCTTAATCTCCCATTTTGAAGCTTAAACACCATCTGTTAGAGAAATAAGCACTCATAGTGCTTATTTTTGAGTTTTGAAAAAGGTGTCTTCATAAAAGTTCCATATTTTCAGTGTATAATCATTTCTCAACAAGAAAATTCCAAAAATCATCAATTTAAAAATAGTGATAGCTTCTATTTAAGCCATTTGGCTTATTGGTCAGCATTTTCAAAAAGCAATTTTCATTTTTATAATTTTCATAAGTTCCTGTTCACTTGTAGTATTTCTAGTAATTTTCTTAGATTTTTATCTTTTCATTTAGCAGTTATAATAATTAATATTAGTTAAATTAGTTTTAATTGAAAAATCAAAAATAAAATCCTCTACTATTTAATTTTAATCACTAGTACTTTTTTATATTTTTCGTAGGTTTTATAATTCATTATGTATTTTTAGAAAATATTTTTATAATTATTACTGTTCATTTTCTATTTATCTCAATTAAATTAGTTTAAATAGTTTTCAATTAGTAATTAAGTAAATAATTAATAAAATAGTGTAATAGTAGTTTTTATAAACTTTTTATAATTTTTTAAGGTTCTTGTATTAGTTAATTAGTTTTATAAAATATTTTATAATTTTTTTTAAGTCATTTTTAGTATTATTAGTAATTTAAATTAGTTTAATTAGTTTAAATTAGTATAATTAGTAATTAATTGATATTATAATCACAAAAAGACAAAAAGACAAAAAGACATATTTTTAGTTTTTATATTATTTTTAAGTTATTTTAGAATTTTTAAAAATAAATTTTCATTTTCTTAGTTTTATTTATTATTATATTATATTTAGTTTAATTTAAATATAATTATAAGTATTAAATAGTTTTTAATTAATATTAAATATTAAAATAATCAAAAAAATATTTTTCTTTTTTATAAAATTTTCTTTTTATTTTAAGTTTGTAAAAGTTTCATTTTCACCCCCTGTAGTTTATTTTTGTGTAATTCCCATTTTTCCAGCACGCATTTGCATTTTAGGTTTATCTGATTTCCTGTATTTGTTAATATTGTTCCATAATCTTAATTTCAAGCAATCAGTAGTGTAAATTAATCAAAATCTTTATCTGGTTACTATTCCCTAATCACTCATTCCCATAACGTTTCAAAAACACAATTTCAATCTCGTTGGGACTTAACGACCCGGGAGTACACTGTGCTTACACCGGATCATAAATTGATCACTTTCTCTCTCATAGCTTGACTTAATTGACCAGGAACCCTTGGTTGACTTAGTTGACTGTTTGGGAGAAGTCACTTAGCAACAGCTTGCTTGATCTTATGTGATGCGGTGGCAGTAGATGAGCTTCCCCTTTTCTTGATTGATTTGCCTTTTGATGTTATCTTTGGTGGTGGTGGTGATGAGTGGTGTGATGATTATGTTGAAGATGACTCATGTTCAGGTTCAGATGGAGGAGGAGAAGGATCCCTTGGAGGAGTACCTTTAGGAATTGGAGGATCCTTTGAAGATGAGTGTGGAGGTGTGTTGATAAGTTGGTCAGTGTCAAAGAATTCTTCGTCTTGTTGTTCATCACTAAACAATCTTTCGGTCTCCTCACTTGCTTTCTTCTTCAGTTCTTTTTCTCTTTATACCTGATCAAGGAACTCAGGTGTGATGAACTCAGAAGGCTCATTCTCCTTTTGCAAGTCTGCAACATCTTCCTCGGTACCTTCCGTCATAATGACATTCCTTTCTGGATCTCGTTGTTCAGTTTCAGTTTGAGTCAATGTTGTGGAAGGAGGAATCAATGTGCTGCTTGAGCCACCCTCTTGAGCCTGTAGATCGAGCGGTTGTTGATGAGGCTGGGGATGACGGAGATTGAGGAGTGCAGCTTCTCTCAGTTCTTTCAGATGCTGTTTCTCTTCTACTCTGGGATTGACAATAATGCTTTTCAGTTTACGTTTGTCAACCAGTGGTTCATCAGCCGGTTCATATTCTACTTCTTCATCATGAGTTCCACCACTAGGTTCATTGATGGTAATCCCTTCGCTTTTCCTTTGTTCCTTATGAAGATCTTCCTTGCTTATCTGCTTTGCCAATTCAAGTCCAGGAAACTCCTCTTCATTATCTCCTGCTTTTGTTCTTCGTTCAAAGTCTTCATCATCATCTGACTCAGACTCAAACTCAGATTCAGACTCTGAGGATTAAGACAATGGTTCATCTTGAATGATTTGCTTTGGTGTGATCTTCTTACGAGGTTTAGTAGCAGGCTTTGGTGGAGACTTTGTTTGTTGTGAGGTTGTGGTACTGCTTGTGGTTCCAGTCTTGCCACCTCTCCTGCTACGAGTCTGAATTTTGACGATTGGTTCATCTTCATCACCAGTGTATCCTACATTCCCAGTTTGAAAGGCTTTGTCGTAGATTTTGTAATTATGTGTTTTACGAATCTCGTCATCTAGGAAGTAGTCTGGAATTCTCATTCCCTCGGTCCTTGTTGTGAACTTGATGGTTTTGACAAAAGAGATCTTGTAATCTTTGTTGTATATATCTTTAGGTTCTGTAGGATCATGCATTCTCTTAAGGTAGTCAGGTGTTTTGTCGCAGAAGTGTTCAATCAGCATCTTTGTGAACCTAACGAACGGTATCACGTTCCTTTCACGATCGGTTTGGATGTGATGGATCATGTCGCTCATTATCGAACTAGCAAAGTTGATTGGTTGCATGCTCATCATCCCCCAAAATACTTGCAGATGCTCTAGTCGTGGATGTTTGTGACCACTTTTCCTGCCTGAAATGGATCTAAACAATCAACATGTAGAAGGTTCTCCAGGTTGTGGTAGATATTTAACGTTGAATCTGGACATTCTGATAAGTGGTAGTTCGTCTTGAACATCATATCCTAGATCAATGAGATAATCTAGAATTTCAAGTTCGGTTAACATAGGACAGAATTCTTTTGGTGTAGGAAGCATGAGAACAGTTCGAAGAACATCCTGGTTCACGGTATATTCTTGACGATCTAGTTTGATGGTTAAGGATTCATCGTCCAAGTTTGCTTGAGCTGTGTGCCAGAACTGATGAATATAGAAGATAGGAACTGACGTTGACTTGGTAAGCATAGACTTGCAGGGATGAGCCAGTAGAATGTCTTTAACAATCTTGCACGAATCTTCAGGAATTCGAAGTTTGTTGAAGTCAATTCGTGGATTGTTTTGGCCAATGGTGATGTTGTAGTTAGCTGGGACAACCTCTCCGAGTGCAAGTAACGGAAGAGTTTGTTCGGGGACATTTTCAGTGTGTTCAGCCATTGTATTCTGTAAATGTAATGTCATGAAATCAAACATCCAAATCTGTTAGTCATTAGTTCACGTTCATGTTTGATATACATAGACATACAAGTTACATGTTGCAGTTAATTAACATGTAAGATATGGTTGTATTAGCAATTTAACACATATATTTTAAGACATACTAGTTGAACATTCATAGCACTTAACTTCACAAGTTATGTCTAAGAAATACATGTACATCAATAACACACAAATACAAGTCAATGAACTATGATTACAACACAACAAATTCATGAGTACTCATTCTTAAGACATGTTTTCGAAAAGATTACAACACATTAGAATTCAAAGAAAATTGTTTAAGTGTGATCTCGAAAACATGGTTGCTAGTGATCTCGATAACATTCACTAAGAGGGTTCTCGATAACTTTTGTATATTTTTTTTCGATAATTTCAAAGGAAATGATCTCGATAACTTGAACAACAAATGTTCTCGATAACTCAAGGAGTGAGGGTTCTCGATAAAACAAGTTTGCATGTTCTCGATAACACAGAAAAGATCTCGATAACTAGTGATCTCGATAATTCTTATTGAGTGATCTCGATAATTTACAAAGAGTTCTCGATAACTTTTGTTAAGGAGAGATCTCGATAAATTAGAGAGAGTTCTCGATAAAAATGATCGAAAGATCTCGATAAGTTATGGTTTTCGAAAAAAATTTTATACAAGAATTTTCGAAATCATTGTAGACATACATGTTCTTGAAATTTTTTGATCCCTTGAATGAATTCCTGATAAAAGGATCATAAGAAAACAATTAATCACAAGTATTACACAAAGGTACAAGATTTCGAAAAACAAACGAGACCCTAAACTATCTAGATCATGGAATTCGAGCATACATGTTGTAAAACCAATGAAACTCATCAATTAACACTCATAAAAACACATATTAGCCATTTAATTGGACTCAAGAACACAGACATGAAATTACCCAATTCGACCATAAACCCTAATTTTCTAGATCATGCATTCGTGATATATAGAACAATTAACGAGCATAAACATGATACTTTCACTCAAACAAACATATCCCTATAATAAAATCAAACAAAACAACACTCAATCATGAAAACCCAATTCGTACCTAAACCCTAATATCGAAATCAGATCAAACTAGAATTTTGTTATGATTATAAGTTTGTTACATGATTAGCACACATCTAGGAACAAAAGCCCTATGATTAATGTAACACCCCCAAAATCGGGTCTAGCGGAAGCATACATGTCACTGGGGTGCTACACAATTGGTATCTAAACACAAAGTATAAAGACCAGTTTGTACATCAATTGTTTCAAAAAGTTTTCATAAATCAAAGTATTTTATTTACAACATCCAAAAATAGTGCGGAATTAGGCCCATAAAGATAAGTAGAGTGGTCCCAAATGATTATCAGAGTCATCTATGATCATGCCATGCCATTTGCCAAGCGCCTCCAAGAGTAAGTTATCACCTTAAGAACCTGAAATACATGCTAAAAAGTGTCAACACAAAGGTTGGTGAGTTCATAGAGTTTATATAAAACAATCAAAGTGATTCGAGTTTGTGAGATAATGAAGTAAATAGTGGGTTACGTTGTCATAAACCCATAGTTCGTTTGTTGTTTGCCCTAACCGGGTCAATAGTTGAGTGAATCAATAGTGTTTGTATAAAAATCAGTTGAACACAAGTTTCAAGTTTAGTAAACAGCGGGCTACGTTGTTATACGCCCATAAATTTAGTAGTTGCAGTACTGTATCATGACTACAGTACCGCCTTATTGCTCTAAGTCTCATGAACGCAACCCTTAACATGTGTGACATCATAAAAATGATGTAAGTAACAGACATCATAGAAATGATGTAAGTAATAGTGCCCTCGTGTAGGAGTTTGCCAACATCCTATTGTTCTTCAAATAAAGTGCATTTGGCTACCTATCCGGCTAGCACAAATGGGGCGTCAACTGCCAATAGATCTATTCACTATATTCGCGTTCACTCGCAAGTGACTAAGGTTCATGATATGAGGGACTTTCAGTGGCAAAAGTGTGTCTTAGGCAATAATAATCATGGTAGCATACAGAAAAATACTTGTGTTCATGTTCGTAGCATGTAATATGTTTCAATAAACTAATAGAGTGTTTCATAAATCGAGTAAAGTGTTTAAGATAAACTAGTAAAAGATGTAAGTAAAACGAGCATGTATCTCCCCCAAAGAGTTCAAAATAGATAAAAGAGGGGCTATGACTCACCTTGGTAGTGTAGATTTCGATTAATGCTCAAGTGAAGAACAATGAATAGTTATGAGTAGCAGTGAATAGCTTCCGACTTGCGACCTAAATTTGTGTGATATATTTAGTTTATAAGCGACCTTACGGGTTTGATGTGTGAAATGACGTGCGTGAAAATCTTCGAGTGCGATAGCGTCGGATTGGTATGTTTGAAAATAATTTATATATATATGTCAAGTTTTACTCTTAACTTTATAAAAATTACACTTTAACCCTTACGTTAAAATAATTACATTTTTAGTCCAAAATAGTACTTTTACTTTTTTTTACCTTAACTTCATGTAATTACAGTTTCTACCCCTTAACTTTATTCAAAAATATCATTTTCAGTTTCGATCCAAAACTTTCACAGTTTTACGCTTTTCACCCCCTTAACGAAATATTTTGCAAAATTGATCCAAACTTTAGTTTTCGAAAAGTTATCTTTTATTTTTATAAAAGTTATCATTTTTAACTTATAAAAGTCTATAAAAATCAGTTTTGATTTAAAAACATTTCGAAATTTATTTTCAATTTTCAAAAATGTATATGGGATTCTCTTGGGCTCGTTAGCCCAGTTTGGCCCCAAAACATGTTTTTAAGATTTATAGAAATCTGTCGAATGAGCTTAGGATTAGATTATTTAGGTTAGTATTTATCGTTATAAAACTTGCACGTTTAGCCAACTCGGTTTAGTTTAGTCCAAAGAAATGAGTTGTCGAAAAATATATATGTGTTGCACGTAAAAATACAAAAATACGAGGCGGTTTCTAGGGGTGTCGAGTGTGTTGTGATGAGTTTTAGATTTTTATGTTTTTACGCGATTTAAGTGATATAAGTGATATGCAATGCATGAAAATGAAAAGTACGAATAGAAGTATTGAAAAGAGAGTAAACGACTTACAACACCCTAAGGTGGTGAAGATGTCAAGTGCACGAGAAAGAAAAGACGAAGGACGAGCAAACTTGGAAACCCACGATCAATTATCTTAACCCAATGCTTAGAAATGTAACCCAAAAACTTGTGTGGATTCCCTTGTGGCTCGACAGTAGCAAAGAGGGAAAGAATGAATATTTTGTGATTTGAGTTTATGTGAAGTTTTGAGAGTGTGGTGAGAATGAGTGAGTTTCGAAGGCTTTTATAGAGGAATCAAGACATGGTTCCTTGAATATTTTAAGGAGTGGTTTGAAAGCATGCTTGAGAAGTCATGTGAAGGGGAACAAAAGAGGTCAAAGGGCTTGGTATGGTCATGTCGAATGGAAGAAAGAGAGTGGTCAAAGGTTGTGTAGTCTTATCGAATGGGAGGTTAAGGGTGGAGGCTATGATGGTGGTTTGTATGGTTTAGGTGGTACTCGATGGGACAAATGAGGAAGGGAAGACATGTTACTATGTACAAAGTGAATATTATAAGTAAAAGGGAGTATGGTTTTGTTGGGGTTAAAGGAACACAAGGACCCTTGGTTAACAATGATTCAAAAAGGAAAGCATTAGTTTATGGTGAAGGCTAAGTTTAGGAGAGACATGTGAACTTAGATGTACTAAACTCAAATTGTTTAACTAAAAAGGGGATGGAATATATTCTATGTTGGTGTATTTGAAGTACATAAACCTTTGGGAAATAAGGTTTAAGGAAAAAAAAAGAGGTATGGAGTAGGGGATTTGTTTAAGTTCTAGTTTAGGGATGTAAGGTGGCTTTTGGCGAGTTGTGTACGCAAAGGAGAAGAAAAAGGTGAGGGTGTTGGGTTGTGTCGTGGGTTTGGGTAACAAGGAAAGGACCTTAGAGGTGACAAGTGAATGTGTGAGTTTTGGGTTGCTTAGGTGATGGGTCGAACAAAAGAAAGGAACAAGAGTGAATGAGTGTACATGTGATATGCAAAGTTGATATGTTTTGTGTTTGTGTTTTCTGTGTTGTCGAGAAGGAACCAAAAGAAGAAAGAAATGAAAAGGTGGCTCGTACTTGTGTTTCGGTGTATTTTGTGAGTGGTGAAGTCGAGGTTAAAAGTGTTTGCGTATATTTCTTGCGCTAAATGAGTGTGCTACTAGAATATTATATGTTCCTTATAAAGCTTGTTTAATAAAATAAAATAAAAGATGTACTTCGTTACTTGTTTGACCAAAAAGGAGGAAAAAGGGGAAAAGGTGCATGCCTTGTCTCCTCTTTAGTTTTATTATCCAACATGTAGTGTTTAAGTTTAAAAGTTAATGAAATCTAGTCAAAAAGCAAGGTCAAATAATATTAAAATAACCAAAAGGAGATGCTTTGTTGTTGGATAAAGAAACATAATATCCAGAGGGTTTTACATGTTTGAAAAAGTATGTATAGTGTATATAATTGTTTATATGTTTAGGTAGTGTGTTAGGGAGACAATAGGGAACAAAAGAGAAGTGAAATGACAAGAAATTAAATGGTGTTGGTGACTTAGTGTTTTGTCGAGTCGTTTCGTGTCGAGTAGCAAAGGAACAAAGAAAAGAAAGAAAAATTTGAAATGCAAGGGTTGATGTTTATGTTTGTGTTTGGAAGGCCCAAATAAAAGAAAAGAGATAAATGGGCTAGTGTATAGTGAATTCGTGTCGGTACGCGTGCGGTGACGGTATGCGCGTGAGCCCGTTCGAAGTGAGATATGAGATATGCCACGAGCATATTTCGTAATTGTGTTATTTAAATAATAGAGCAAAAAAAAACGTAACCCTTAAAAGTGGTTTATTAAACGTTCAAATGAAATTACTTTGTGTTTAACGTTATTTAATGACTAGGTAAATTACGGGGTATTACAATTAATCAAACAAAAAACACAAGTATGGATCATTGACGATATTGACGCAAACCCTAGTTCTAGAAAACAATAATCTAGCGATTAAAAACTAAATTGGTTAAAAACCATGTCTTAGATTAGGCCAAAGATCATAAAAACACTTACAGTTTAAAGAATTTAAGCACGGATTATCGTTTTGATTTGAGGCCGTATGATGATATAAGAGAGTGTTTGGTTTTGTTTTTGTGGAAGTGATAAAAAAAGGGGGGGTGTTTGTTTTTTGGTTATAATTTTGAAAACTTTGACATTTTGGCAAAATTGGTCCCTTAACTACATATCATTCTATTATGAGTCCTACACTTTAATATTAAACGATGTAATGTAATGACCGTTAGGCACAAAAACATTCTAGGCTAAAAGGAAATTAAAGAAGTATTAAAATTTAATGTAACGAGGGAAAACCCATGAAGTTCCATCATTATTTTTGATAACATCATCTTATTGAAATATGCAAGTACACATGTTTGAACAAGATTTTTAAATTTTGAAGAACATTTTCTCCCCCTCAACACTTGGTGAGAAAATTGAGAGATTTTTGATAAACCGAAGTGTTGATCGAGGTAGTGTACTTGCATTTGAAGAGCGAGAGAAAAAATAAAACATAAGATAAAAATGTAAAATCTTTTTGGTATTTTTGAAGATATTTTGATTTTGTCTTTTTGTTTTTGATAAATATTTACAAAAATGGTTTTGGTATTTGACTCAGTTAATTATTTTCAAGAAAAGATTTTAAATCATCTGGAGTCAAACACCGCATACCAATCCGGTGGACTAGTTCAGCAAACCTTGATGGAGGTAAAGGTTTCGTGAACAGGACGGCCAGTTGGTATTCAGTACCCACAAAGTATAACTCAATTGTACCCTTTTCAACATGCTCCTTGATGAAGTGATAACGGAGACCAATGTGCTTAGACTTTGAATGCAGAACCGTGTTGCAGGAGATTGCTATCGCGCTTTTGGAATCACAGTACATTGGGATTTTGTTGAATAAGTAACCGTAGTCCATTAGCTGTGTTCGCATCCAAATGACTTGAGCACAGCAAGCAGACATGGCTACATATTCAGCCTCCGTAGATGATAATGAGGTGCAATCTTGCTTCTTCGATTGCCAAGACACAAGTTTATCTCCAAGAAATTGCAAACCACCAGAAGTACTTTTGCGTGTGTCTACGCACCCTGCATGATCAGCATCTGAAAAGGCTATTAGTTCAAAACTAGAATCCTTCGGATACCAGATCCCCATGTTAATGGTTCCCTTTATGTATCGAAGGATTCGTTTAGCCTCATTGAGGTGACGTTCAGTAGGACAGGACTGATAACGAGAGCACATAAACACAGCAAATACAATATCTGGTCAGCTAGCGGTTAGATACATGAGTGACCCAATAACACTTCGGTATTTTGTGGGGTCAACAGCTTTCCCATGTAAATCCTCATCTAGCTTATTTGTGTTAGCCATTGGGGTATTGTAAGTATCACAACTGGTCATTCCATGTTTCTTAATAATCTCAAGAGCATATTTGGACTGACTAAGGAAAATCCCGCGGGGTGACTGATGAACTTGTAATCCTAAGAAGAATGTAAGTTCACCCATCATAGACATTTCAAAATTTTGTTTCATTAGTTTTGCAAAAGCGTTTGAGTACTTTTTATGTGTAGAAGCAAAAATAATGTCATCAACGTATATTTGCACAATTAAAACGTCATCACCGTGTTTTTGGATAAACAAAGTTGGATCTATTAAACCTTTAGTAAAATCATTAGCAAGCAAGAAAGCAGTAAGTTTATCGTACCATGCCCTTGGGGTTTGTTTGAGACCGTAAAGAGCTTTCTTAAGTCTATAGACATGATTAGGATGCTCTGGGTCGACGAATCCCTCTGGCTGACTCACATAGACCACTTCACGTAATTCACCATTCAGAAATGCTGTTTTCACATCCATTTGATAAACAACCATGTTTTTGTGAGCAGCGTATGCTAGAAAGATGCGAACGGCTTCGAGTCTAGCCACTGGTGCAAAAGATTCCCCAAAATCAATTCCTTCTTCCTGAGAATATCCTTTAGCAACCAATCGGGATTTGTTATGAATAACTGTGCCATCTGCATCCAACTTGTTTTTCCAAATCCATTTTAGCCCAATGACATAAACTCCATCTGGTCGTTCAACTAATTCCCACACTTCGAGGCGTTTGAATTGGTTGAATTCCTCTTGCATTGATTCAATCCAGTTGTTATAGGTGAGTGATTGTTTAATGTTTTTAGGTTCAGCTTGACAAACTGTGAGTGCATAAATACAATGTTCACTATCGGAGTGAAGTCGTTGTCTTGTCATAACTGGAGCTGAAGGATGTCCAATGATGTTGATTATGGGATGATCTTTAGTCCACTGATGAGTTGAAGGGTGAGGGTTATGGAACTGCTGCATATTAAGTGGTTCCAAATTGCGTGTTGACGACTCTGCAATATCTTCAAGGTTTGGAGTCGGAGCAAATGGATTAAACAGTGCATTTGGATCATAGGCAGTAGGTTCAGGTACTGTTTGTTGGTTCAGATCTTCAGTTGTATTGTATGTATTGGAATCGGTTTGTTCAGCAAACGGATTGAAAAACTCATTTGAGGGTGCATTGTTGTCTACATTGGTTGTTGTAGGAATAGGTGTATCAGATATTGGAATATTTTCAGGTTGAGCACCGGAACTAGTGGATACATCTGGTGCACTTTGATCAGAAGTATCATCAAACAACGGTGCGAACAAGGTTTCCAATTCTTTGCGGGTTAGTCACAATGGTTCAGTTGAAGAATCTGGGAAGTTAAGACGGTTGGATGCGGGTCCTAAGCTGTTGTGCTCAGAAGCCATTTCAGAAAGTTCATCGAAATTAGCATGAATAGTCTCCTGAATTTCCCTAGTGCGACGGTTGTAGATTCGAAAACCTTTAGAGTTCTCACAATATCCAATGAAGATTCCAATATCTGCTTTAGCTTTGAGCTTACCAAAGTCATCGCGGTCATTATGAGGGTAGTAGAGAGCACCGAATACATGAAAGTGTTGAACATTTGGTTTGCATTTATAAACAAGCTCATAAGGAGTTTTGTTGTGGCGTCTTGTGATCCTACAGCGATTTTGAGTGTAACATGCGGTTGAAACAGCTTCAGCCCATAAGTAATCTGGTAATTGAGCATTAATGAGCATTGTTCTTGTAGCTTCCACTAACGTTCTGTTGCGTCTTTCGACAACCCCATTCTGTTCTGGACTTCTAGCAATAGAAGTTTGATGTTCAATACCCACTTTCTCAAAAACTCACGAAGAGTTTGATTCTTAAATTCAGTTCCATTGTCCGTTCTGACTGTTCTGACTGTGTTTCGAAGTTGAACCTGAATTTTGGTGAGAAAGGTGATGATCGGAAGGAGCTTGATCTTTGCTTCGAAGGAAGTAAACCCAAGTCCATTTGGAGTAGTCATCAACAATTACTAATATGTACCGTTTGCCGTTAATTGTTTGAACACGCATGGGGCCACACAAATCCATATGAAGCAGATGAAGAACATGCTTAGAACTTGTTTCAGTTTTAGAGCTGAAATGTGCACGTTTGCTCTTTCCTTGTTCACAAGCGGGACATAAGTGATCTTTTGAATATCTGAATCTAGGAAGACCGTCAACTAGTTTGTGACGAGCAAGGTCTGTCATGGTTTTAAAGTTAAGATGAGACATACGCTTGTGCCATAACCAAGATTTTGTCGAAGTTGCTTTAGAAAGAAGACATATAGGAGAAGAAGCGATCCTGTCTGACAAAGATATGGTGTAAAGACTGTTTCCACGAGTGCCGGACATAAGATCATTTCCTTGTAAGTCTCGAACGAAGCAAGTTTTCTCCCTGAATGCTACTTGTAAATCCCCATCACAGAATTGACCGACTGAGAACAGATTGTGGCCAAGGCCTTTGACATAATACACATGACTAATTTCGATGTTACCACTGACATAATCCCCATATCCCATAATTGCAGCGAAATGATCATTCCCGAATCTGACAGTTCCGATGAACTTTGAGACAAAGTTTCTTAACAGTTTGAGATTGCCTGTCATGTGTCGGGAGCATCCGCTATCAACAATCCAAAGAACAAGTTGAACCACCTACATCACACGAAGGAGAAAAAGATGGAACAGGTGTAAGGGTGGAACCCAAGGAAGTTGTGGGTTCATTTGGGTTAGATATACACACATTTATAATTCTAGGTATCCATTTAAAATTCTGTGTCCTTTCTAACCAACGTTGCCAACTCCTACTAGTTCGTGCTTTCTTCTTAATGAATTCGCTAGGGGATGGCATGTTCTTAGAAGTATTGTTCGCAATTACGGGGGCAACTATATCATCCTTAGAAACTACATTTGGCTTTCTACTTAGCATAGATTTAGAAGCAATAGTGGGCCTAGATTTTCTGCCAGATGTTCGTTTCTTATGACGAGATAAACGAGAGTTTGCCACACATGTTGCATGATCACCATATAACATACTTTTACAACAAAACACACATGAAGCATTAACATGCAAAGCATTCAAAGGTTCAGCATTCGATACACAAAGATTAGGATTACAATTTGCCAAATCAGAATCTAAATCTAGTGCAACATGAGTTTTATTCAAATTCCTAAGGTGGTCTTCTACTTCAGAGGCTTCTAGTTTTCCGCTTCTACGCTTCCAGGTCCTATTCTTCCTTTTGGTGCTCTTACGCTTTGATCTGCTAATGCTAGTAGTGGTAACTATTCCTGTTGAAGTTGAAGCATGCACGTTAGAAGTTTGTGAGTGTGTTTCCCTAGGGGTTGTGTCGATGTTGTACATTCCTGGTGCTATCACATTTGTGTAAACATACTTTCCTTTATCAAGTATTTTAATTTTCTCTTTTAACTCAATGATGATGTGCTTCTTTTCTTGGATGTTAGATTCCAGCTCACGATTACAAAAATAAATGTCATTGTTTATAACTTTTAATTCCTCTAATTCCTTTTGATATTTTGAAATTTGACTTTGTAACTCTACAGCTCCATCCTTAAAGGAATTTGAAGTTTTTTTACTTTGCAGTTGCAATTCGAAAGAGAGACTTTGATTTTGAAACCATTCAAGCTTCTTTTGTAGATGAGAAATCTCTTTTGAAAGTTTATTTTGCACATCATCGTTGTGTTTCACAAGTTTCTCATTTTCACTTTTTAAAGTCTCAACATGTTCATTCAACAATTTAATATCATCAGTGTGATCATCAACAAGCATAGTAGTACCAGACTCATACAAAGAATTCATAATCACAGATAAAATATCAGCATTAAGAACATATTCTAAGAGTCGATCAGCCTCTTTCTGTAAACCTTTGTTTTTTCTTTTTTGTTTTGAGATTGTTTGTTCAGTTGCATTGAAAACTTCCATCATTGATTTTACCTCTGTCTGAAGTTCCTTTTCCCAGCGTGTAGCACAAAGACGCAAATGTTGAGCATGTGGCAAAAGTTGTTTTTGAAAGACTTATCTTTTTTCTTTTTCGTAAGCATTTTGAAAAGTTGCTACAGTTATTTCTGAGTTTCTTTCAATTGCTTGTTCTAAAAACTTTATGTCTTCCATAAACATATCAAAATACCACACTGCAACATTTTGGTAATTGTTTAATTTGACCGGAGTCAGGTAAAGGACCATTTATTTGCGCTACTGGTTTAACAGGACCAACATCAGAAGATGAATCATTTACTTGTATTAACGACCAAGGTTGTTCGGTTTTCTCTTTCTGAGGCACAAAAGATGCATTTAAATGAGGAAATGTTGCGTAATCAAAAGGTGTATTGTAAAAAACATTGCTCATTTTAGATCGACTCTCATCCTCTATTTCCTTTTCTTCATCACGATCATATACAACAACACGCACAACAGATTCATCAAATAAGTGTTCGGCACTATACAACTTTGGAATTTCCTTGAGTGCTGTTTTTAGAAAATAAGGTGTTTCGTAACCAAGAGCATAACCACACCCGGGAGGTCTTAGTTGCAAAGTAAACTTTTACATTGTGGTAATGGACTCACCCGTTTTATAAATAACATGTTTGAACTCTTTTAGTTTCTTTTCCAATTCAACAACTTCTTCAACGTAAGAATCAATCTTTTTCCTTGACTTTAGTTTATGTTCTCTAAACTCAGCTTAACAAATGGACAACTCGGATTTTGTTTTTGAAAGTTCATCGTTGAGTTGACTGATTTGTGAGATTAAATCATTTTTGGAAGCAGTTAATTCATGAAGTTGATGTTGTAACTCTTGTTCTTTAACATAAGATTTTTGGAAAGCAATTTCAAAACTTTTTTCTATATTATCGCGTGTTTCAAAATTTGTTATTTGTATTTTACAGCACTCAAGGTCTTTCGTCAGTGATGCAATTTTGGCTTTCAGTTTGGCATTTATATCATTACACTTTTGGGACTGAGATTGGTTGGTCATAATCATGGTTCTGAGTTCTGAATCTGGATCATTTGAAGGTTCATTTTGTTCAAGGTTATCATTATGATCATCATCAATTGGATTATCAAATACAACAGCTTGGTTAATTTGAACGTCGTCATCAAATGTAACCACATGGTCAATTTGATCATCGTCGTCAAATGTAACAAATGTGCTTATTTGCTCATCCTCTTGACTAGATAATAATGAGTCATTTTGAACAACTTGCTCCTCGTCTGATGCAGATGCAGTAGGTGAGGCAATATCATGTATTAAGCATGTGTTTAAATCATGTACCTCAGACAGACCATCAGTGTCATAGACTGGGCCTGAATCACTCAGATGTAGTTCCTGCATATTGGCCATAAGCATAACTGCAGCATTTGCTTCCAGATCTTCCATGTCATCATCAGATTGAGCATTTGCCATGAAGCTGTTATCCTTAGCTTTCCTATTTCCACGTGCTTCATCCTTAAGGGCTAGAATTAATGCCTCCTTGTGATACTTGCTGCCTTGAGTTCTTGGTGAAGGACATGCAGTAGCCAAATGACCTACTCCGTTGTAGTTGTAGCATCGAATGACAGTGTTACCAGAATCTGTATTACCCGTTTCAACAATTTCAACCCTTTTCTGAGGAGCAGCAACATTGTTCCAAAAGCTACCATTTGCATTAAACTGCTGACCATTTCCAGAATTACCCATATTACCACGAAAACCAGATCTACCAAAGTTACGATTCTGAACCTCAACTCGGCCATCATTAACAACAGCTTGATTCCTTGTGTTAGATAAAGAAAGAAGACAGTTGTTAGACTTGTTGGAGAATTTGCTGAATGCTTTAGCAATGAGTGCAATTTCTTGGTTCAAGTTGTTGAATTCCTCTTCATCTTCATCATTGTTAGCATTGGAGTAGAACATGGAGTCATTGCTGTCATACGAATCAGTTGAATCGACGTTGCTTTGCTGAGTAGAATCATATGTAAGTAGTGGTTGTGATGGATTTGGTTGATGGTAGTTTAAGTAATTTTGTTCCTGAACATAAGCATGGTTTGAAGGTTGTGGAGTAAAGTGAGATTGAGCAACAAGTGCTAATGAGTTAGGATTTGGAGGAGGTGACAAATTTGCACGAATAGCTCTTTCCTTGTTCACTTCTGTAGGACCGAAAATATACAAGATTTATGTGGTTCGGGAGGTCTTGGTTGATCAAACATGATGAATGGATACATGTTTCTAGTGAGAGAAAGTAGAGAGAGGGTGGAGAATAAAAGGAACTTTGATAGATAAATGAAACAATACAAATGACCTAATGATTTCCCACACCCCTCATGGAGAGTCATGAAGGGTATTTATAGTCTCATCACACTACATGTTTGCCTAATCTACATAAGTAGTCCCTAAGGACACAACATGATACATATCTAGTCCGATTCACGTATGTGACGTTATCTTAATAAAATAGCGAGGCTAACAATCTCCCTCCAAGATATCATCACACGTGAATGGTTACAATGAGACCTATAAATACATTAACAATGTAAAATTACAACAATAGTAAACTATGTTGATGATGTTGAAGCGCAGAGTCTCTGTAGTCTAGATATTGAGGCAGACTTGAAGTTCTCTCATCCGACGATCTCGGCATTTGATCTTTGGCACTACGGCACAGATTTACATAGCTCTGAACTTCAACTGTAATGGTCTAGTTATGTTATTACTCCTTCCTAACTAGTGAGCCTTTTCTTTCTTCTGCTCCCTCCTGAACTGACAACCTCTTCTCATCTCGCAGCGGATAAGGTAGATACTAATGAGTTTGCACCATGGTTGTCGTTCTGGGAGCATCATTACAACATAACTCACATAGTATTGCATAGAAGGTTGGTAATAAGTTCCGATGAACACATACACATACTTGGTACCTCAATGCACAATTCCCTCGATCAACCAACGTACTGAAGACGAAACACTACTTCTTCTGGCATGTTCTTCTCCCTCCTGATGGTTGCGAGTTATCGGAATCATCATAATCTTGTGTACATGCCATAATTACCTGTACTTTACACTTCTGATGCAATTTAGATAGACCATGAAAGCATAATTTGTGAGTATATGTCGCAAAAATATACTCTCAATACAATTCTCTCAAATCAACCTTTAATCGAACCTCCTTTTAATTCACCGGCTACTAGTAATGACCACATATGGAGACAACCCGATATGACCAACTTGAAAACAAAGTAAACATCTCATCTTGTGACTTAATGCTTGTACAAGAGATGTGACTTAATACCTATACTAAGCACTACAACGTAACTCCTTTAAGTATGAGGTTGCACGAGATATTCGCCGCTTGAACAATCCACTGCTTTGCGTGACACTGAGTACTACAACGTAACTCCTTTAAGTGATAGCTATAAACTGTGAGCACTACAATGTAACTCCTTACATCAGTTATAACTAGATTATCAAGATTGAATTTCCATATGCGCAGACAAGTTATCTTCAATAGTCGTGCATCCAACCACCCTAGACTTTGAGATAAATAAGTACACATTTTGAAATGCCACTTCAAAGTCAAATCAATAATACCGAACAAAAACCTCGTAGTCATTTTTGTTAAACAAACCAATTCTAGCCGTGAATAATGTATCCCCGTGAAAATTTATAATACCAAAATACCACTCCTTTTTTCAACGAAAATGCCAAAGTTAACATAATGTATGAAAATACATTGATAATCAAATGTTCAGCCCAACTGTAGCAATTTACGGATCCACTAAAATAAGCCCAACTGTTAGAAACATTTTATCCCAGTCCAATTAATCATTCAGCCCAAGAAATATATCTTTCAGATCAAGCCCAGCAAATGATATTACCCGATCTAGTCCATCAAGAGTTATACTCAGATAGGATATAATACCCTAAAAATACTCACACTTAACCCTAAATCACATATCATAATATGTCCGCCCCCTTTTTTTTTCTCACCAAACATGCTCCATTCTTCTAAACATCAAAATAGATCTGACAAAAACCTCATCTCATTTTCCATCAACAAGATCAAACCAAAGATACCTCCTTCATCCTTTCACATTGAAACGAAGTACAAACATAGTCAAGAAACCCACCTATATCTTTCACCGCGTACCATCAAGAGAAGCAACTTCAAGATCATTCGTATGGTCTCGGGTAGGTTTATGATTTGTATTATTCGTTTTGACTGAATATGAGGAAGAATGAAACAGAAACGTTTTGTTCTTTCTCAATATGTTCGGATATTGAATCAAGAAGCTTTGCTTGAAAAGAATCTGTGATGATGTTTGTTCCATAAAAAATCTTGTAAAAGATTATAAAAAATGGAACATAATCTGAGATTTACATGGATTTGTTTTCGAAATAATTTTGTTGTTTGTGAGTTGATGGAGTGATTTGTGAGGGTCATGTAGGATTAGATGTTGGTTTTGGATCTGCTATCATTTTGTTAAATCTTTTCATGGACCGATGATGGTTACTGAACTGAGGTCTAATCAGAGATGTTGGTATATGGTTAGTGGTCAAGTTCTCTGCTTCATCTTAGTATCTCGATAAGAAATTTCAATAACAAATTTCGACACCTGATTTCGATAAAGTTTACAACTTATCGAGATCCTTTCTTTCAGCTTATCGAGACCATGTTGAACTTATCGAAAACATGACTTTATGGAGAACGTGATTTCGAAAACGTAATTTATCTAGATCACTGTTATCGAAATCATGTGTTGTCGAAAACGTGATTTCGATAAATTAGGGTATTGGGATTTCGATACCAAGTGTTCTCGATAACAAGTACATCCAGAAACTTCTTATACAAGAAGCTCTGATTTTTCCGGCGAATATTCCGACCAAAAATTCCGTTCTGCTTTTCTGCCCAGTTTCCGATGAGTTTTGATGAGTTTTCCGATGAGTTTGACCACTTTATTCACGTAAATGGAACAAAAACTAGTCATAAAGTAATGAGATTTGCACTAAAACTGATAACGTGGACCTATAAAAGACCATATGAAAACAGCTTTGTGAACCATTGTTAAAACAGTATGAGACTTTTGTTTTTGACCATTGGATGCAAAGAAAGTAGTAAAAAGCTGTTACCAAATAAGATAAGGAAAAAAAAATTTCCAGATCTGAAAAAATTATATAAAAACAGCTTAAAACACAGATTCGAACCACCATAAATCAATGAAACACATAACCTGGCTCTAGGTTGATATACAAGATTTATGTGGTTCGGGAGGTCTAGGTTGATCAAACATGATGAAAGAATACATGTTTCTAGTGAGAGAAAGTAGAGAGAGGGTGGAGAATAAAAGGAACTTTGATAGATAAATGAAACAATACAAATGACCTAATGATTTCCCACACCCCTCATGGAGAGTCATGAGGGGTATTTATAGTCTCATCACACTACATGTTTGCCTAATCTACATAAGTAGTCCCTAAGGACACAACATGATACATATCTAGTCCGATTCACGTATGTGACGTTATCTTAATAAAATAGCGAGGCTAACAACTTCACTCTCATGGTGCTTCAGATAATCAAACAACAATCCATATGGTGCATCATGAAGATTCTTGGCCTGCCTGACAAACGTGACATATTTCTTCCATTCATAACCAAGACAACTTAGAAACTTAGTGTTGATTGCAATCCTGGGGAGTATGATGTTGTGTCGATCCAAATCATTGATGATGTTAGTGAAGCGATGATAATAAGACTCAAGTGATTCCCCTGATTCAATCATGAAGTCTTCATATTCCATATAAAGCTTTGATTGCATGTCTTCTTGATTCAATTCAGTGTCTTCCATCAAGAGATGAACATGTTCCCATATATCCTTAGCAGTTTTCTGAGCATCAATACTTCGAAAGATCGGATTAGGTATTCCCTGAAGAATGTAGATCATTGCAAGTTCATTTGCTTCCCGATGAAGTTGTTGCTCTGCGGTGAGTGAGGATTCAGCATGTGGGGTAACAGTGTCAGGTCACGGAGGATTTGCATCAGGATCACCTGGAGTCATTGTAGTTGGCCATTGAAATGGACCTTCAAGAATGACCTTTTTCATAAACTTCCCATGAGGTTTCTTAAGTTCAATGAATCACAAGAAACGACTAGCCCATTGAACGTAGTTGCC